>OX457032.1:5837644-5922644 GCA_949752745.1 Protula sp. h YS-2021 | reverse complement strand
GTGGGTATGTCAGCTGGGCAGTGTCTCAGGCCTTTGTTCTGGTACGTTAGTGGGTATGGCAGTTGGGTATTGTCTCAGGCCTTTGCTCTGGTACGTTAGTGGGTATGACAGTTGGGCAGTGTCTCAGGCCTGTGTTCTGGTACGTTAGTGGGTGTGACAGCTAGGAAGTGCCTCTGGATGTGTTCTGGTACGTTAGTGGGTATGACAGCTGGGCAGTGTCTCAGGCCTTTGTTCTGGTACGTTAGTGGGTATGGCAGTTGGGTATTGTCTCAGGCCTGTGTTCTGGTACGTTAGTGGGTATGACAGTTGGGCAGTGTCTCAGGCCTGTGTTCTGGTACGTTAGTGGGTGTGACAGCTAGGAAGTGTCTCAGGCCTGTGTTCTGGTACGTTAATGGGTATGACAGCTGGGCAGTGTCTCTGGCCTGTGTTCTGGTACGTTAGTGGGTATGGCAGTTGGGTATTGTCTCAGGCCTGTGTTCTGGTACGTTAGTGGGTATGACAGCTGGGCAGTGTCTCAGGCCTGTGTTCTGGTACGTTAGTCCGTATGACAGCTGGGCAGTGTCTCAGGCCTGTGTTCTGGTACGTTAGTGGGTATGACAGCTGGGCAGTGTCTCTGGCCTGTGTTCTGGTACGTTAGTGGGTATGACAGCTGGGCAGTGTCTCAGGCCTGTGTTCTGGTACGTTAGTGGGTATGACAGCTGGACAGTGTCTCAGGCCTGTGTTCTGGTACGTTAGTGGGTATGACAGCTGGACAGTGTCTCTGGCCTGTGTTCTGGTACGTTAGTGGGTATGACAGCTGGGCAGTGACTCTGGCCTGTGTTCTGGTACGTTAGGGGGTATGACAGCTGGGCAGTGTCTCAGGCCTGTGTTCTGGTACGTTAGTGGGAATGACAGCTGGGCAGTGTCTCAGGCCTGTGTTCTGGTACGTTAGTGGGTATGGCAGCTGGGCAGTGTCTCAGGCCTGTGTTCTGGTACGTTAGTCCGTATGACAGCTGGACAGTGTCTCTGGCCTGTGTTCTGGTACGTTAGTGGGTATGACAGCTGGGCAGTGTCTCAGGCCTGTGTTCTGGTACGTTAGGGGGTACGACAGCTGGGCAGTGTCTCAGGCCTGTGTTCTGGTACGTTAGTGGGTATGACAGCTGGACAGTGTCTCAGGCCTGTGTTCTGGTACGTTAGTGGGTATGACAGCTGGACAGTGTCTCTGGCCTGTGTTCTGGTACGTTAGTGGGTATGACAGCTGGGCAGTGTCTCAGGCCTGTGTTCTGGTACGTTAGTGGGTATGACAGCTGGACAGTGTCTCAGGCCTGTGTTCTGGTACGTTAGTGGGTATGACAGCTGGACAGTGTCTCAGGCCTGTGTTCTGGTACGTTAGTGGGTATGACAGCTGGGCAGTGTCTCTGGCCTGTGTTCTGGTACGTTAGTGGGTATGACAGCTGGGCAGTGTCTCTGGCCTGTGTTCTGGTACGTTAGTGGGTATGACAGCTGGACAGTGTCTCAGGCCTGTGTTCTGGTATGTTAGTGGGTATGACAGCTGGGCAATATCTCAGGCCTTTGGTCTGGAACGTAAGTAGGTATGACAGCTCGACAGTGTCTCAGGCCTGTGTTCTGGTACGTTAGTGGGTATGACAGCTGGACAGTGTCTCTGGCCTGTGTTCTGGTACGTTAGTGGGTATGACAGCTGGGCAGTGTCTCAGGCCTGTGTTCTGGTACGTTAGTGGGTATGACAGCTGGGCAGTGTCTCAGGCCTGTGTTCTGGTACGTTAGTGGTGTGACAGCTGGACAGTGTCTCAGGCCTGTGTTCTGGTATGTTAGTGGGTATGACAGCTGAGCAGTATCTCAGGCCTTTGGTCTGGAACGTAAGTAGGTATGACAGCTCGACAGTGTCTCAGGCCCGTGTTCTCGTACGTTAGTGGGTATGACAGCTGGACAGTGTCTCTGGCCTGTGTTCTGGTACGTTAGTGGGTATGACAGCTGGGCAGTGTCTCAGGCCTGTGTTCTGGTACGTTAGTGGGTATGACAGCTGGACAGTGTCTCAGGCCTGTGTTCTGGTACGTTAGTGGGTATGACAGCTGGACAGTGTCTCAGGCCTGTGTTCTGGTACGTTAGTGGGTATGACAGCTGGGCAGTGTCTCTGGCCTGTGTTCTGGTACGTTAGTGGGTATGACAGCTGGGCAGTGTCTCAGGCCTGTGTTCTGGTACGTTAGTGGGTATGACAGCTGGACAGTGTCTCAGGCCTGTGTTCTGGTATGTTAGTGGGTATGACAGCTGGGCAGTATCTCAGGCCTTTGGTCTGGAACGTAAGTAGGTATGACAGCTCGACAGTGTCTAAGGCCTGTGTTCTGGTACGTTAGTGGGTATGACAGCTGGACAGTGTCTCTGGCCTGTGTTCTGGTACGTTAGTGGGTATGACAGCTGGGCAGTGTCTCAGGCCTGTGTTCTGGTACGTTAGTGGGTATGACAGCTGGGCAGTGTCTCAGGCCTGTGTTCTGGTACGTTAGTGGGTGTGACAGCTGGACAGTGTCTCAGGCCTGTGTTCTGGTATGTTAGTGGGTATGACAGCTGGGCAGTATCTCAGGCCTTTGGTCTGGAACGTAAGTAGGTATGACAGCTCGACAGTGTCTCAGGCCCGTGTTCTGGTACGTTAGTGGGTATGACAGCTGGGCAGTGTCTCAGGCTTTTGTTCTGGTACGTTAGTGGGTATGATAGCTGGGCAGTGTCTCAGGCCTTTGCTCTGGTACGTTAGTGGGTGTGACAGCTAGGAAGTGCCTCTGGGCTGTGTTCTGGTACGTTAGTGGGTATGACAGCTCGACAGTGTCTCAGGTCTGTGTTCTGGTACGTTAGTGGGTATGACAGCTGGGCAGTGTCTCAGGCCTTTGTTCTGGTATGTTAGTGGGTATGACAGCTGGGCAGTATCTCAGGCCTTTGGTCTGGAACGTAAGTAGGTATGACAGCTCGACAGTGTCTCAGGCCTGTGTTCTGGTACGTTAGTGGGTATGACAGCTGGGCAGTGTCTCGGGCCTTTGTTCTGGTACGTTAGTGGGTATGGCAGTTGGGTATTGTCTCAGGCCTGTGTTCTGGCACGTTAGTGGGTGTGAACGCTAGGAAGTGCCTCTGGCCTGTGTTCTGGTACGTTAGTGGGTATGACAGCTGGGCAGTGTCTCAGGCCTGTGTTCTGGTACGTTAGTGGGTATGACAGCTGGACAGTGTCTCAGGCCTGTGTTCTGGTATGTTAGTGGGTATGACAGCTGGGCAGTATCTCAGGCCTTTGGTCTGGAACGTTAGTAGGTATGACAGCTCGACAGTGTCTCAGGCCTGTGTTCTGGTACGTTAGTGGGTATGACAGCTGGGCAGTGTCTCAGGCCTTTGTTCTGGTACGTTAGTGGGTATGACAGCTGGGCAGTGTCTCAGGCCTGTGTTCTGGTACGTTAGTGGGTATGACAGCTGGACAGTGTCTCAGGCCTGTGTTCTGGTACGTTAGTGGGTATGACACCTGGGCAGTGTCTCAGGCCTGTGTTCTGGTACGTTAGTGGGTGTGACAGCTGGACAGTGTCTCAGGCCTGTGTTCTGGTATGTTAGTGGGTATGACAGCTGGGCAGTATCTCAGGCCTTTGGTCTGGAACGTAAGTAGGTATGACAGCTCGACAGTGTCTCAGGCCCGTGTTCTGGTACGTTAGTGGGTATGACAGCTGGGCGGTGTCTCAGGCTTTTGTTCTGGTACGTTAGTGGGTATGATAGCTGGGCAGTGTCTCAGGCCTTTGCTCTGGTACGTTAGTGGGTGTGACAGCTAGGAAGTGCCTCTGGCCTGTGTTCTGGTACGTTAGTGGGTATGACAGCTCGACAGTGTCTCAGGCCTGTGTTCTGGTACGTTAGTGGGTATGACAGCTGGGCAGTGTCTCAGGCCTTTGTTCTGGTATGTTAGTGGGTATGACAGCTGGGCAGTATCTCAGGCCTTTGGTCTGGAACGTAAGTAGGTATGACAGCTCGACAGTGTCTCAGGCCTGTGTTCTGGTACGTTAGTGGGTATGACAGCTGGACAGTGTCTCTGGCCTGTGTTCTGGTACGTTAGTGGGTATGACAGCTGGGCAGTGTCTCAGGCCTGTGTTCTGGTACGTTAGTGGGTATGACAGCTGGGCAGTGTCTCAGGCCTGTGTTCTGGTACGTTAGTGGGTGTGACAGCTGGACAGTGTCTCAGGCCTGTGTTCTGGTATGTTAGTGGGTATGACAGCTGGGCAGTATCTCAGGCCTTTGGTCTGGAACGTAAGTAGGTATGACAGCTCGACAGTGTCTCAGGCCCGTGTTCTGGTACGTTAGTGGGTATGACAGCTGGGCAGTGTCTCAGGCTTTTGTTCTGGTACGTTAGTGGGTATGATAGCTGGGCAGTGTCTCAGGCCTTTGCTCTGGTACGTTAGTGGGTGTGACAGCTAGGAAGTGCCTCTGGCCTGTGTTCTGGTACGTTAGTGGGTATGACAGCTCGAGTGTCTCAGGCCTGTGTTCTTGTACGTTAGTGGGTATGACAGCTGGGCAGTGTCTCAGGCCTTTGTTCTGGTATGTTAGTGGGTATGACAGCTGGGCAGTATCTCAGGCCTTTGGTCTGGAACGTAAGTAGGTATGACAGCTCGACAGTGTCTCAGGCCTGTGTTCTGGTACGTTAGTGGGTATGACAGCTGGGCAGTGTCTCGGGCCTTTGTTCTGGTACGTTAGTGGGTATGGCAGTTGGGTATTGTCTCAGGCCTGTGTTCTGGTACGTAAGTGGGTGTGAACGCTAGGAAGTGCCTCTGGCCTGTGTTCTGGTACGTTAGTGGGTATGACAGCTGGGCAGTGTCTCAGGCCTGTGTTCTGGTACGTTAGTGGGTATGACAGCTGGACAGTGTCTCAGGCCTGTGTTCTGGTATGTTAGTGGGTATGACAGCTGGGCAGTATCTCAGGCCTTTGGTCTGGAACGTTAGTAGGTATGACAGCTCGACAGTGTCTCAGGCCTGTGTTCTGGTACGTTAGTGGGTATGACAGCTGGGCAGTGTCTCAGGCCTTTGTTCTGGTACGTTAGTGGGTATGACAGCTGGGCAGTGTCTCAGGCCTGTGTTCTGGTACGTTAGTGGGTATGACAGCTGGGCAGTATCTCAGGCCTTTGGTCTGGAACGTAAGTAGGTATGACAGCTCGACAGTGTCTCAGGCCCGTGTTCTGGTACGTTAGTGGGTATGACAGCTGGGCAGTGTCTCAGGCTTTTGTTCTGGTACGTTAGTGGGTATGATAGCTGGGCAGTGTCTCAGGCCTTTGCTCTGGTACGTTAGTGGGTGTGACAGCTAGGAAGTGCCTCTGGCCTGTGTTCTGGTACGTTAGTGGGTATGACAGGTCGACAGTGTCTCAGGCCTGTGTTCTGGTACGTTAGTGGGTATGACAGCTGGGCAGTGTCTCAGGCCTGTGTTCTGGTATGTTAGTGGGTATGACAGCTGGGCAGTATCTCAGGCCTTTGGTCTGGAACGTAAGTAGGTATGACAGCTCGACAGTGTCTCAGGCCTGTGTTCTGGTACGTTAGTGGGTATGACAGCTGGGCAGTGTCTCGGGCCTTTGTTCGGGTACGTTAGTGGGTATGGCAGTTGGGTATTGTCTCAGGCCTGTGTTCTGGTACGTTAGTGGGTGTGAACGCTAGGAAGTGCCTCTGGCCTGTGTTCTGATACGTTAGTGGGTATGACAGCTGGGCAGTGTCTCAGGCCTGTGTTCTGGTACGTTAGTGGGTATGACAGCTGGACAGTGTCTCAGGCCTGTGTTCTGGTATGTTAGTGGGTATGACAGCTGGGCAGTATCTCAGGCCTTTGGTCTGGAACGTTAGTAGGTATGACAGCTCGACAGTGTCTCAGGCCTGTGTTCTGGTACGTTAGTGGGTATGACAGCTGGGCAGTGTCTCAGGCCTGTGTTCTGGTACGTTAGTGGGTATGACAGCTGGGCAGTGTCTCAGGCCTTTGCTCTGGTACGTTAGTGGGTGTGACAGCTAGGAAGTGCCTCTGGCCTGTGTTCTGGTACGTTGGTGGGTTTGACAGCTCGACAGTGTCTCAGGCCTGTGTTCTGGTACGTTAGTGGGTATGACAGCTGGGCAGTGTCTCAGGCCTGTGTTCTGGTACGTTAGTGGGTATGACAGCTAGGAAGTGCCTCTGGCCTGTGTTCTGGTACGTTAGTGGGTATGACAGCTCGACAGTGTCTCAGGCCTGTGTTCTGGTACGTTAGTGGGTATGACAGCTGGGCAGTGTCTCTGGATTGTGTTCTGGTACGTTAGTGGGTATGACAGCTGGGCAGTGGACCAGGACTGTGTTCTGGTACGTTAGTGGGTATGACAACTGGGCAGTGTCTCAGGCCTGTGCTCTGGTACGTTAGTGGGTGTGACAGTTGGACTGTCTCAGGCCTGTGTTCTGGTATGTTAGTGGGAATGACAGCTGGGCAGTGTCTACGGCCTATGTTCTGGTACGTTAGTGGATATAACAGCTTGGCAGTGTCTCTGGCCTCTGTTTTGGTACGTTAGTGGGTATGACAGCTGGGCAGTGTTTTAGGCCTTTGTTCTGGTACGTTAGTGGGTATGACAGCTGGGCAGTGTCTCAGGCCTGTGTTCTGGTACGTTACAGGATACGACAGCTGGGCAATGTCTCAGGTCTGTGTTCTGGTACGTTAGTCCGTATGACAGCTGGGCAGTCTTTAGGCCTTTGTTCTGGAACGTTAGTGGGTATGACAGCCGGGCAGTGTCTCAGGCCTGTGTTCTGGAATTACTGGGTATGACACCTGGGCACTGTCTCAGGCCTGTGTTCTGGTACGTTAGTGCGAATGACAGCCGGGCAGTGTCTCAGGCCTGTGTTCTGGAATTACTGGGTATGACACCTGGGCACTGTCTCAGGCCTGTATTCTGGTACGTTAGTGGGTATGACAGCTAGGAAGTGCCTCTGGCCTGTGTTCTGGTACGTTAGTGGGTATGACAGCTCGACAGTGTCTCAGGCCTGTGTTCTGGTACGTTAGTGGGTATGACAGCTGGGCAGTGTCTCAGGCCTTTGTTCTGGTATGTTAGTGGGTATGACAGCTGGGCAGTATCTCAGGCCTTTGGTCTGGAACGTAAGTAGGTATGACAGCTCGACAGTGTCTCAGGCATGTGTTCTGGTACGTTAGTGGGTATGACAGCTGGGCAGTGTCTCGGGCCTTTGTTCTGGTACGTTAGTGGGTATGGCAGTTGGGTATTGTCTCAGGCCTGTGTTCTGGTACGTTAGTGGGTGTGAACGCTAGGAAGTGCCTCTGGCCTGTGTTCTGGTACGTTAGTGGGTATGACAGCTGGGCAGTGTCTCAGGCCTGTGTTCTGGTATGTTAGTGGGTATGACAGCTGGACAGTGTCTCAGGCCTGTGTTCTGGTATGTTAGTGGGTATGACAGCTGGGCAGTATCTCAGGCCTTTGGTCTGGAACGTTAGTAGGTATGACAGCTCGACAGTGTCTCAGGCCTGTGTTCTGGTACGTTAGTGGGTATGACAGCTGGGCAGTGTCTCAGGCCTTTGTTCTGGTACGTTAGTGGGTATGACAGCTGGGCAGTGTCTCAGGCCTGTGTTCTGGTACGTTAGTGGGTATGACAGCTGGACAGTGTCTCAGGCCTGTGTTCTGGTACGTTAGTGGGTATGACACCTGGGCAGTGTCTCAGGCCTGTGTTCTGGTACGTTAGTGGGTGTGACAGCTGGACAGTGTCTCAGGCCTGTGTTCTGGTATGTTAGTGGGTATGACAGCTGGGCAGTATCTCAGGCCTTTGGTCTGGAACGTAAGTAGGTATGACAGCTCGACAGTGTCTCAGGCCCGTGTTCTGGTACGTTAGTGGGTATGACAGCTGGGCAGTGTCTCAGGCTTTTGTTCTGGTAGGTTAGTGGGTATAATAGCTGGGCAGTGTCTCAGGCCTTTGCTCTGGTACGTTAGTGGGTGTGACAGCTAGGAAGTGCCTCTGGCCTGTGTTCTGGTACGTTAGTGGGTATGACAGCTCGACAGTGTCTCAGGCCTGTGTTCTGGTACGTTAGTGGGTATGACAGCTGGGCAGTGTCTCAGGCCTTTGTTCTGGTATGTTAGTGGGTATGACAGCTGGGCAGTATCTCAGGCCTTTGGTCTGGAACGTAAGTAGGTATGACAGCTCGACAGTGTCTCAGGCCTGTGTTCTGGTACGTTAGTGGGTATGACAGCTGGGCAGTGTCTCGGGCCTTTGTTCGGGTACGTTAGTGGGTATGGCAGTTGGGTATTGTCTCAGGCCTGTGTTCTGGTACGTTAGTGGGTGTGAACGCTAGGAAGTGCCTCTGGCCTGTGTTCTGGTACGTTAGTGGGTATGACAGCTGGGCAGTGTCTCAGGCCTGTGTTCTGGTACGTTAGTGGGTATGACAGCTGGACAGTGTCTCAGGCCTGTGTTCTGGTATGTTAGTGGGTATGACAGCTGGGCAGTATCTCAGGCCTTTGGTCTGGAACGTTAGTAGGTATGACAGCTCGACAGTGTCTCAGGCCTGTGTTCTGGTACGTTAGTGGGTATGACAGCTGGGCAGTGTCTCAGGCCTTTGTTCTGGTACGTTAGTGGGTATGACAGCTGGGCAGTGTCTCAGGCCTGTGTTCTGGTACGTTAGTGGGTATGACAGCTAGGAAGTGCCTCTGGCCTGTGTTCTGGTACGTTAGTGGGTATGACAGCTCGACAGTGTCTCAGGCCTGTGTTCTGGTACGTTAGTGGGTATGACAGCTGGGCAGTGTCTCTGGATTGTGTTCTGGTACGTTAGTGGGTATGACAGCTGGGCAGTGGACCAGGACTGTGTTCTGGTACGTTAGTGGGTATGACAACTGGGCAGTGTCTCAGGCCTGTGCTCTGGTACGTTAGTGGGTGTGACAGTTGGACTGTCTCAGGCCTGTGTTCTGGTATGTTAGTGGGAATGACAGCTGGGCAGTGTCTACGGCCTATGTTCTGGTACGTTAGTGGATATGACAGCTTGGCAGTGTCTCTGGCCTCTGTTTTGGTACGTTAGTGGGTATGACAACTGGGCAGTGTTTTAGGCCTTTGTTCTGGTACGTTAGTGGGTATGACAGCTGGGCAGTGTCTCAGGCCTGTGTTCTGGTACGTTACAGGATACGACAGCTGGGCAATGTCTCAGGTCTGTGTTCTGGTACGTTAGTCCGTATGACAGCTGGGCAGTCTTTTAGGCCTTTGTTCTGGAACGTTAGTGGGTATGACAGCCGGGCAGTGTCTCAGGCCTGTGTTCTGGAATTACTGGGTATGACACCTGGGCACTGTCTCAGGCCTGTGTTCTGGTACGTTAGTGCGAATGACAGCCGGGCAGTGTCTCAGGCCTGTGTTCTGGAATTACTGGGTATGACACCTGGGCACTGTCTCAGGCCTGTATTCTGGTACGTTAGTGGGTATGACAGCTGGGCAGTGTCTCAGGTCTGTGTTCTGGTACGTTAGTGGGTATTACAGCTGGGCAGTGTCTCAGGCCGTTGTTCTGTTACGTTACTGGGTATGACAGCTGGGCAGTGTCTCAGGCCTGTGTTCTGGTACGTTAGTGGGTATCACAGCTGGGCAGTGTCTCAGGCCTTTGTTCTGGTACGTTAGTGGGTATGACAGCTGGGCAGTGTTTGAGGCCTGTGTTCTGGTACGTTAGTGGGTATCACAGCTACGCAGTGCCTCAGGCCTGTGTTCTGGTACGTTAGTGGGTATGACAGCTGGGCAGTGTCTCAGGCCTGTGTTATGGTACGTTAGTGGGTATTACAGCTGGGCAGTGTCTCAGGCCGTTGTTCTGTTACGTTACTGGGTATGACCGCTGGGCAGTGTCTCAGGCCTGTGTTCTGGTACGTTAGTGGGTATCACAGCTGGGCAGTGTCTCTGGCCTGTGTTCTGGTATGATAGTGGGAATGACAGCTGGGCAGTGTCTCACACCTGTGTTCTGGTACGTTTGTGGGTATGACAGCTGGGCAGTATCTCAGGCCTTTGTTCTGGTACGTTAGTGGTTATGACAGCTGGGCAGTGTCTCAGGCCTTTGCTCTGGTACATTAGTGGGTATGACAGCTGGGCAGTGTCTCAGGCCTGTGTTCTGGTACGTTAGTGGGTGTGACAGCTAGGAAGTGCCTCTGGCCTGTGTTCTGGTACGTTAGTGGGTATGACAGCTGGGCAGTGTCTCAGGCCTTTGTTCTGGTACGTTAGTGGGTATGGCAGTTGGGTATTCTCTCGGGCCTGTGTTCTGGTACGTTAGTGGGTGTGAACGCTAGGAAGTGCCTCTGGCCTGTGTTCTGGTACGTTAGTGGGTATGACAGCTGGGCAGTGTCTCAGGCCTGTGTTCTGGTACGTTAGTGGGTATGACAGCTGGACAGTGTCTCAGGCCTGTGTTCTGGTATGTTAGTGGGTATGACAGCTGGGCAGTATCTCAGGCCTTTGGTCTGGAACGTTAGTAGGTATGACAGCTCGACAGTGTCTCAGGCCTGTGTTCTGGTACGTTAGTGGGTATGACAGCTGGGCAGTGTCTCAGGCCTTTGTTCTGGTACGTTAGTGGGTATGACAGCTGGGCAGTGTCTCAGGCCTTTGCTCTGGTACGTTAGTGGGTGTGACAGCTAGGAAGTGCCTCTGGCCTGTGTTCTGGTACGTTAGTGGGTATGACAGCTCGACAGTGTCTCAGGCCTGTGTTCTGGCACGTTAGTGGGTATGACAGCTGGGCAGTGTCTCAGGCCTTTGTTCTGGTACGTTAGTGGGTATGACAGCTGGGCAGTGTCTCAGGCCTGTGTTCTGGTACGTTAGTGGGTGTGACAGCTAGGAAGTGCCTCTGGCCTGTGTTCTGGTACGTTAGTGGGTATGACAGCTCGACAGTGTCTCAGGCCTGTGTTCTGGTACGTTAGTGGGTATGACAGCTGGGCAGTGTTTTAGGCCTTTGTTCTGGTACGTTAGTGGGTATGACAGCTGGGCAGTGGACCAGGCCTGTGTTCTGGTACGTTAGTGGGTATGACAACTGGGCAGTGTCTCAGGCCTGTGCTCTGGTACGTTAGTGGGTGTGACAGTTGGACTGTCTCAGGCCTGTGTTCTGGTATGTTAGTGGGAATGACAGCTGGGCAGTGTCTACGGCCTATGTTCTGGTACGTTAGTGGATATGACAGCTTGGCAGTGTCTCTGGCCTCTGTTCTGGTACGTTAGTGGGTATGACAACTGGGCAGTGTTTTAGGCCTTTGTTCTGGTACGTTAGTGGGTATGACAGCTGGGCAGTGTCTCAGGCCTGTGTTCTGGTACGTTACAGGATACGACAGCTGGGCAATGTCTCAGGTCTGTGTTCTGGTACGTTAGTCCGTATGACAGCTGGGCAGTCTTTTAGGCCTTTGTTCTGGAACGTTAGTGGGTATGACAGCCGGGCAGTGTCTCAGGCCTGTCTTCTGGAATTACTGGGTATGACACCTGGGCACTGTCTCAGGCCTGTGTTCTGGTACGTTAGTGCGTATGACAGCCGGGCAGTGTCTCAGGCCTGTGTTCTGGAATTACTGGGTATGACACCTGGGCACTGTCTCAGGCCTGTGTTCTGGTACGTTAGTGGGTATGACAGCTGGGCAGTGTCTCAGGCCTGTGTTCTGGTACGTTAGTGGGTATTACAGCTGGGCAGTGTCTCAGGCCGTTGTTCTGTTACGTTACTGGGTATGACAGCTGGGCAGTGTCTCAGGCCTGTGTTCTGGTACGTTAGTGGGAATCACAGCTGGGCAGTGTCTCAGGCCTTTGTTCTGGTACGTTAGTGGGTATGACAGCTGGGCAGTGTTTGAGGCCTGTATTCTGGTACGTTAGTGGGTATGACAGCTACGCAGTGCCTCAGGCCTGTGTTCTGGTACGTTAGTGGGTATGACAGCTGGGCAGTGTCTCAGGCCTGTGTTCTGGTACGTTAGTGGGTATAACAGCTGGGCAGTGTCTCAGGCCGTTGTTCTGTTACGTTACTGGGTATGACCGCTGGGCAGTGTCTCAGGCCTGTGTTCTGGTACGTTAGTGGGTATCACAGCTGGGCAGTGTCTCAGGCCTGTGTTCTGGTACGTCAGTGGGTATGGCAGTTGGGTATTGTCTCAGGCCTGTGTTCTGGTACGTTAGTGGATATGACAGCTGGGCAGTGTCTCAGGCCTGTGTTCTGGTACGTTAATGGGTTTACTATGAGAGCTGCGCAGTGTCTCAGGCCTGTGTTCTGGTACGTTAGTAGCTATGACAGCTGGGCAGTGTCTCTGACCTGTGTTCTGGTATGATAGTGGGTATGACAGCTGGGCAGTGTCTCACACCTGTGTTCTTGTACGTTAGTGGGTATGACAGCTGGGCAGTGCCTCAGACCTGTTTTCTGGTACGTTAGTGGGTATGACAGCTGGGCAGTGTCTCTGGCCTGTGTTCTGGTACGTTAGTGGGTATGACAGCTGGACAGTGTCTCAGGCCTGTGTTCTGGTATGTTAGTGGGTATGACAGCTGGGCAGTATCTCAGGCCTTTGGTCTGGAACGTTAGTGGGTATGACAGCTCGACAGTGTCTCAGGCCTGTGATCTGGTACGTTAGTGGGTATGACAGCTGGGCAGTGTCTCAGGCCTTTGTTCTGGTACGTTAGTGGGTATGACAGCTGGGCAGTGTCTCAGGCCTTTGTTCTGGTACGTTCGTGGGTATGACAGCTGGGCAGTGTCTCTGGCCTCTGTTCTGGTACGTTAGTGGGTATGGCAGTTGGGCAGTGTCTCACACCTGTGTTCTGGTACGTTAGTGGGAATGACAGCTGGGAAGTATCTCAGGCCTTTGTTTTGGTACGTTAGTGGGTATGACAGCTGGGCAGTGTCTCAGGCCTTTGCTCTGGTACATTAGTGGGTATGACAGCGGGGCCGTGTCTCAGGCCTGTGTTCTGGTACGTTAGTGGGTGTGACAGCTAGGAAGTGCCTCTTGCCTGTGTTCTGGTACGTTAGTGGGTATGACAGCTCGACAGTGTCTCAGGCCTGTGTTCTGGTACGTTAGTGGGTATGACAGCTGGGCAGTGTCTCTGGCCTGTGTTCTGGTACGTTAGTGGGTATGACAGCTGGGCAGTGTCTCAGGCCTGTGTTCTGGTACGTTAGTGGGTATGACAGCTGGGCAGTATCTCAGGCCTTTGGTCTGGAACGTTAGAAGGTATGACAGCTCGACAGTGTCTCAGGCCTGTGTTCTGGTACGTTAGTGGGTATGACAGCTGGGCAGTGTCTCAGGCCTTTGTTCTGGTACGTTAGTGGGTATGACAGCTGGGCAGTGTCTCAGGCCTTTGCTCTGGTACGTTAGTGGGTGTGACAGCTAGGAAGTGCCTCTGGCCTGTGTTCTGGTACGTTAGTGGGTATGACAGCTCGACAGTGTCTCAGGCCTGTGTTCTGGCACGTTAGTGGGTATGACAGCTGGGCAGTGTCTCAGGCCTTTGTTCTGGTACGTTAGTGGGTATGACAGCTGGGCAGTGTCTACGGCCTATGTTCTGGTACGTTAGTGGATATGACAGCTTGGCAGTGTCTCAGGCCTGTGTTCTGGTACGTTAGTCCGTATGACAGCTGGACAGTGTCTCTGGCCTGTGTTCTGGTACGTTAGTGGGTATGACAGCTGGGCAGTGTCTCTGGCCTGTGTTCTGGTACGTTAGTGGGTATGACAGCTGGGCAGTGTCTCAGGCCTGTGTTCTGGTACGTTAGTGGGTATGACAGCTGGACAGTGTCTCAGGCCTGTGTTCTGGTACGTTAGTGGGTATGACAGCTGGACAGTGTCTCTGGCCTGTGTTCTGGTACGTTAGTGGGTATGACAGCTGGGCAGTGTCTCTGGCCTGTGTTCTGGTACGTTAGTGGGTGTGACAGTTGGACTGTCTCAGGCCTGTGTTCTGGCACGTTAGTGGGTATGACAACTGGGCAGTGTCTCAGGCCTGTGCTCTGGTACGTTAGTGGGTGTGACAGTTGGACTGTCTCAGGCCTGTGTTCTGGTATGTTAGTGGTAATGACAGCTGGGCAGTGTCTACGGCCTATGTTCTGGTACGTTAGTGGATATGACAGCTTGGCAGTGTCTCTGGCCTCTGTTTTGGTACGTTAGTGGGTATGACAGCTGGGCAGTGTCTCAGGCCTGTGTTCTGGTACGTTAGTGGGTATGACAGCTGGGCAGTGTCTCAGGCCTGTGTTCTGGTACGTTAGTGGGTATGACAACTGGGCAGTGTTTTAGGCCTTTGTTCTGGTACGTTACTGGGTATGACAGCTGGGCAGTGTCTCAGGCCTGTGTTCTGGAATTACTGGGTATGACACCTGGGCACTGTCTCAGGCCTGTGTTCTGGTACGTTAGTGGGTATTACAGCTGGGCAGTGTCTCAGGCCGTTGTTCTGTTACGTTACTGGGTATGACAGCTGGGCAGTGTCTCAGGCCTGTGTTCTGGTACGTTAGTGGGTATCACAGCTGGGCAGTGTCTCAGGCCGTTGTTCTGTTACGTTACTGGGTATGACAGCTGGGCAGTGTCTCAGGCCTGTCTCAGGCCTTTGTTCTGGTACGTTAGTGGGTATGGCAGTTGGGTATTGTCTCAGCCCTGTGTTCTGGTACGTTAGTGGGTATGACAGCTGGGCAGTGCCTCAGACCTGTTTTCTGGTACGTTAGTGGGTATGACAGCTGGGCAGTGTCTCTGGCCTGTGTTCTGGTACGTTAGTGGGTATGACAGCTGGGCAGTGCCTCAGGCCTGTGTTCTGGTACGTTAGTGGGTATAACAGCTGGGCAGTGTCTCAGGCCTGTGTTCTGGTACGTTAGTGGGTATGACAGCTGGGCATTGTCTCAGACCTGTGTTCTGGTACGTTAGTGGGTATGACAGCTGGGCAGTGCCTCAGACCTGTTTTCTGGTACGTTAGTGGGTATGACAGCTGGGCAGTGTCTCTGGCCTGTGTTCTGGTACGTTAGTGGGTATGACAGCTGGACAGTGTCTCTGGCCTGTGTTCTGGTACGTTAGTGGGTATGACAACTGGGCAGTGTCTCTGGCCTGTGTTCTGGTACGTTAGTGGGTATGACAGCTGGACAGTGTCTCAGGCCTGTGTTCTGGTACGTTAGTGGGTATGACAGCTGGACAGTGTCTCAGGCCTGTGTTCTGGTACGTTAGTGGGTATGACAGCTGGACAGTGTCTCTGGCCTGTGTTCTGGTACGTTAGTGGGTATGACAACTGGGCAGTGTCTCTGGCCTGTGTTCTGGTACGTTAGTGGGTATGACAGCTGGGCAGTGACTCTGGCCTGTGTTCTGGTACGTTAGTGGGTATGACAGCTGGGCAGTGTCTCTGGCCTGTGTTCTGGTACGTTAGTCCGTATGACAGCTGGACAGTGTCTCTGGCCTGTGTTCTGGTACGTTAGTGGGTATGACAGCTGGACAGTGTCTCTGGCCTGTGTTCTGGTACGTTAGTGGGTATGACAACTGGGCAGTGTCTCTGGCCTGTGTTCTGGTACGTTAGTGGGTATGACAGCTGGACAGTGTCTCTGGCCTGTGTTCTGGTACGTTAGTGGGTATGACAACTGGGCAGTGTCTCTGGCCTGTGTTCTGGTACGTTAGTGGGTATGACAGCTGGGCAGTGACTCTGGCCTGTGTTCTGGTACGTTAATGGGTATACTATGAGAGCTGGGCAGTGTCTCAGGCCTGTGTTCTGGTACGTAAGTGGGTATGACAGCTGGACAGTATCTCAGGAATGTGTTCTGGTACGTTAGTGGGTATGACAGCTGGGCAGTGTCTCATGCCTGTGTTCTGGACGTTCGTGGGTATGACAGCTGGCTCTACTGTCCGCCATATACCAGTTTTATTTATGTTACAGGTACTGTTAGACCGTAAATAGTGACACCCGGGCACATTACATCACATATATGCCTACATACATCCTGAAACCAATTAACAGCTGGGTGCAGAATTTTTGTCGAACGTGGCAATTTACGAACCACTTAATTTAAATGTCAAGAAAGTGTCAGAACACTTAATCACACACAAGGCGAAACGTGCCAGCAGCTGTGACCACTTCTCCCCCACCCCCACGCCTAAAAACGATCAATTACGGATGATGACCACTTCTCCCCTCCGCCACCCCCAAAAACGATCAATTACGGATAACAACCACTTCTCCCCCACCCCCCACTCACTGCACCCCTTCCACAATTACCTTATTCTTGAACCTGTCCGGATGCCATTTTTTGGCCAATTTCCGATAGCTCTTCGACATCTCCGACTTGTCCGTGCTTTGATCAATTCCCAGTACTGTTAACACAATAACAATGCTGTGAAAAGTACAACTCCTACGAGGACATCGGAATTGTTAGAATCTACCTCGGCAATTTCCGGAAAAGGTTTGAAACTTTTAATGACATATTTCAGATGAGTGATTTTGAGAAAAGAAATGGTACTGGTAACTCATTACTGCAACATTATATAGATTTGACAGAGAACAATATTTCATCGCGATATTAACGGAAATTGCCGAGTCTTTAGGTACATTTCAAATAATATTTTTCGATTTATGGTAGAATCTATGTATGATTTAGGATAGAATTTTAAAGTTGTCGACGGCCAGTTTGATACGAAAGCCTGCGTAAACATTAGTAAAATTTTCTGTAGTGTTTCAAACTAATGTTTTTTTTTGTTTTTTTTTTTGTTTTGTTTTTTTTTTTAGCACTCGCGATTTCTTTTTAAGCAGAAATTTTTGAGGAATAAAAATATACTTTCAAAACCAAACAACACAACACTATTCAGTGGGCTCCGGACCATACTCCCGGGATAATACCCCCCCCCCCCCTCCGGATGATACCCCCCAGACCATACACTTCCAACACCAAACTACCGAGCGCAACACAACACTGATCTATTCAGCGAGTTACGGAACAATACCCCCCAGGACCATACCCCCCCAGACAATACTCCCACCCCCGGATGATACCCCCTCCCCAGAACCATACCCCCCCCCGGATGATACCCCCCCCCCGACAATACCCCCCGGGACCATACCCCCCCCCCCGACAATATCCCTCCCAGACCATACCCCCCTAGAACCATACCCCCCCGGACAATATCCCCCAGATGATACCCCCCCCCCACCAGACCATACCCCCCACCCTAGGACCATACCCCCCCGGAAAAACACCCCAACCCCCGGATGATACCCCCCGACAATACCCCCCCCCCCCCCCCAGGACCATACACTTTCAACAGCAAACGAACGAACGCAACACAACACTGAACTATTCACTAACTACAAAATTTCGGGTGCGTTTCTCTATTTGGGTGTTGGTATCCTAAAATTTTTTGACAAATAACTGATTGAAGTGCTATTATTTTAAATTTTTGTTTAAAATTTGACTTCCATTGAAAAATCCAGTGGCACCCCAAAAGTCAAAGCAAAACTATTTTAAAATATATTGAAGGAAAATTGGCCCATGTTGTCCTTTTTCATAATACACACAAAAGCTAATATCCTCACCTTTCCATAAAGATAGGACGCAAGTGTTAAGTGATACGGAGTAACTGTGAAGAGCTCAGTGACTGGACAATAATCCTGACCATAGCTCCTTGCTTACCGATAATCCCGGTGATGACAACCAAACTAAGCATGAACAAGTGGGTCAGTGAAACTGACTATGTACCCCGCCGGCGTACAATCCCAGTATTTGATTTTGTTAGGTTGGACTACAACCCTTCGTATCATATTCGTGAATTTTAAAATTCCAGCTGGGCCAATGTTCTTGGGCCAACATGGCTCATTTGCAATACCAATTCTTGTTACCACCCATACTACCTATGTGTATAACATTTTGCCAATTGTTTAAAAAAATGTAGGCTTGAGTGTGTTAACAAACTCATTCCAGTATGTAAGGGTTGTGAAAATTTCTGAAGTTCAGCTGGGCCAATGTCCTTGGGCCGACAGGGCTCATTTACAATACCCACCTTTGTTGGCTCCAATACTTCCTATATCTAAAAGATTTCAACAATCGATCCAGAATTGTAGGCTTGAGTTTGTTAACAAACTCATTCAACTGAGTAAGGATTGGGAAAATTTATTAAGTTCAGCTGGGCCAATGTCCTTGGGCCGATGGGGTTCATTTACAATACCGATCCTTGTTCGTTCCAGTACTACCCATATATACAATATCTTAACAATCGGTGGAAAAATGTAGGCTTGAGTGTGTTAACAAGCTCATTCCACCGAGCAAGGATTGGAATGTCCTTGGGCCGACATGGCTAATTTACAATACCGATCCTTGGTTGTTCCGGTACTACCCATAGATACAATATCTTAACAATCGGTGGAAAATGTAGGCTTGAATGTGTTAACAAACTCATTCGACTGAGTAAAAATTGGGAAAATTTGTAAAGTTCAGCTGGGCCAATGTCCTTGGGACGACATGGCTCATTTACAATACCGATCCTTGTTCGTTCCAGTAAAACCCATATATACAATATCTGAACAATCGGTGGAAAAATGTAGGCTTGCGTGTGTGTACAAACAAGTTTGTCCAAGGACAAAGTCCCAGCTTACGAAAAGCAATAAGACCCATTCCAGCGTGCATGAGCGAAGGAATTTCCCTGAAATATCGGGCTTCAAAAGATGAGACGGCAAAGAGCTAGCTCAATAATTAATTTAGCACCGGACCAGAACATAGACCGATAAATGCATACAAAGATTTCTTTACGTGAAAAATGGGGAACAGATTTTTTGTATCTCTGGTAGACTGGATAGTCTGCCATAGATACCTTCAAACAACGCTCGCATTTCGGACCAGTGCGCATATTTATGTAACTTGCCTCGATGCGCGGTTCTTATTCAGACAAGTACGCATGTTTATTTAATTTGCGTTGATGCGCGGCTCTCATTTTGGAACCGTGCACATGTTCATTTAACTTAATAAAGATTAATGCGCGGTTCTTATTCCAGACCAATGCGCATGTTTATTTTACTTTCGTTGATGAGCGGTACTTGTTTTGGACAAGTGCACAGGTTTCCTTAGGTTGTCTTGATACGCGGTTCGCATTTCGGAAGAGTTTCCATGTTTATCTAACTTGCACGGTGCGCATGTTTATTTAACTTGCGTTGACGCGCGGTTCGAATATCGGACCAGTGCGCATGTTTATTTAACTTGCATTGATGCGCGGTGCTTATTCTGGACCAGTACAAATGTTTATTTAACTTGCGTTGGAGCGTGGTTCACATTTCGAACCACTCCACACGTTTATTTAAGTGGCGTTGATGCGCGGTTCGAATTTCGGACCATTACGCATGTTTATTTAACTTGCGTTGATGCGCGGTGCTTATTTTGGACCAGTGCACATGTTTATTTAACTGGCGTTGATGTGCGGTTGGCATTTCGGACCAGCGCCCATGTTTTTTTACCTTGTGTTGATGTGCGGTTCTTATTTCGGATCAGTGCGCATGTTTATTTACCTTGTGTTGATGTGCGGTTCTTCTTTCGGATCAATGCGCATGTTTATTTACTTGTGTTGATGTGCGGTTCTTATTTGGGATCAGTGCGCATGTTTATTTTACTTGCGTTGATGAGCGGTACTTATTTTGGACAAGTGTACAAGTTTCCTTAGGTTGCCTTGATGCGCGGTTCGCATTTCGGAAGAGTTTGCATGTTTATCTATCTTGCGTTGATGCACGGTGCTTATTTTGGACGTGTGCATATGTTAATCTAACTTGCGTTGGTGCGCGGTTTGCATTTTGGACCAGTGCGCATGTTTATTCAACTTGCGTTGATGAGCAGTTCGAATTTCGGACCAGTGCGCATGTGTTATTTAACTTGCGTTGATGCGCGGTGCTTATTTTGGACCAGTGCAAATATTTATTTAACTTCCGTTGGCGCGTGGTTCGCATTTCGAACTACTGCGCATGTTTATTTAACGTGTGTCGATGTGCGGTTCTTATTTCAGGCCATTGCGCATATTTCTTTAATTTGAGTTGATGCGCGGTTCTTATTCTGGACCAGTGCGCATGTTTATTTAAGTTGCGTTGATACGCAGTTCTTATTTTGAATAGTGCGCACGTTATTTAACTTGCGTTAACGCGTAGTTCGGTTCGCATTTCTAACCAGTGCGCATGTTTATTTAACTTGCGTTAATGCTCGGTTCCCATTTCTGACCAGTGCGCAGTTCGGTTCGCATTTCTAACCAGTGCGCATGTTTATTTAACTTGCGTTAATGCTCGGTTCCCATTTCTGACCAGTGTGTTTGTTTATTTAGCTTGCGTTAATGAACGTTTCGCATTTTCCACCAGTGCGCACGTTTATTTAACTTGTGTTGATGCGTGGTTCGCATTTTGGACCAGTGCGCATATTTATTCAACTTGTGTTGGTGCTCGGTACTTATTTTTGATCAGTGCAAATGTGTATTTAACTTGCGCTGAGGAGCGGTTCGGAATTCGGACCAGTGTACCTGTTTCTTTAGGTTGCGTTCATGCGAGGTTCGCATTTCGGACCAGTGCGTAGGTTCACTTAACTTGCGTTGACAAGCGAATTGCATTTCGGACCAGAACGCATGTTTATTTCAGTCCCGTCGATGCCCGACTCTTATGTCTATTCAACTTGCGTCGATTCGTGGTTCTTTCTTCGGACCACTACGAATGTTTATTTAACTTGCGTTGATGCGAGGTTCTCATTTCAGACCACTGCGCATGTCTATTCAACTTTCGCCAATGTGTGGTTCTTTTTTCGGACAAGTGCGCATGTTTGTTTAACTTGCGTTGATGTGCGGTGCTTATTTTGGACCGGATCGCATGTTTATTTAACATCCGTCGATGCGCGGTTCGCATTTCCGACCATTGCCCATGTTTATTTAACTTGCGTTGATGCGTGGTTCTCATTTCAGACCAGTGCGCATGTTTCTTTGGGTTGCGCTGATGCGCGGTTCTTTTTGCGCATGTTTGTTTAACTTGCGTTGATGTGCGGTGCTTATTTTGGACCGGATCGCATGTTTATTTAACATCCGTCGATGCGCGGTTCGCATTTCCGACCATTGCCCATGTTTATTTAACTTGCGTTGATGCGTGGTTCTCATTTCAGACCAGTGCGCATGTTTCTTTGGGTTGCGCTGATGCGCGGTTCTTTTTTTCGGACCAGTGTGCATATTTATTTAACTTGCGTTGATGCGCGGTTCGCATTTCGGACCAGTGCGCATGTTTCTTTAGGTTGCGTTGATGCTCGATCCGCATTTCGGACCACTGCGCATGTCTATTCAATTTGCGTCGACGCGTAGTTCTTTTTTCGGACCATTGCGCATGTTTATTTAACTTGCGTTGATGCGCGGTGCTTATTTTGGACCAGTTTGCATGTTTATCTTCCGTCAATGGTTCACATTTCGGACCAATGCGACTGTTTTTTTAACTTGCGTCGATGTGCGGTTGTTAAATCTGACTACTGCGCAAGTTCATTTAACTTGCGTTTATGCGCTGCAGGAGAAGATTGCCCGACCCACCTAAGGATGCCTCATACCAAAAATAAATGAAATCGGATTAAAACTGTAGGAGGAAATGCATTTGAAGTTTTTCTTCAAAAATTCCCTAAAAATACAGAAATTATCGGATCGACTAAAAAGCGCAAGCCGTATGCTCCACCCCTTAGGGATGCCTCAAACCAAGAAAAAAAAAAGAGAGAGAGAGAGAGAGAGAGAAAGATCAAAACTGTAGGGGAAAATGCATTTTGAAGTTTTTTTCTTCAAAAGCTCCCTAAAAATACAAAAATTGTCCGATCGACTAAAAAGCACAAGCCGTATGCACGACCTTTTAGGGTCATCGGATCTTTGAGAGGTTTCGGATCAAAAATGTAGGACGAGATACATTTTAAATTTTTTTTCTTCAAAAATTCCCCGAAAATTCAAAAATCACCCGATCGACTAGAAAAGCACAAGCCATATGCACGACCCTTTAGGGGTGCCTCATACCAAAAATAAAACACACCCGGTCAAAAATGAAGGAGGAGACACATTTTAAAATTTTTTCTTTAAAAATTCCCCAAAAATTCGAAAAAATCACCCGATCGACTAGAAAAGCACAAGCCGTATGCACGACTCCTTAGGGATGCCTCACACCAAAAATAAATGACATCGAATCAAAATTGTAGGAGTAGATGCATTTTGAATTATATTATAAATTTTTGCTTAAAAAATTCCCCAAAAATACAAAAATTGCCCGATCGACTAAAAAAGCACAAGCCGTATGCGCGACACTTTAGGGGTGCCTCATACCAAAAATAAATCACATCCGGTCAAAAATGTAGGAGGAGATACATTTTAAAAGTTTTTCTTTAAAAATTCGCCAAAAATTCAAAAATCACCCGATCAACTAGAAAAGCACAAGCCGTATGCATGACCCCTTAGGGATGCCTCACACCAAAAATAAATGACATCGAATCAAAATTGTAGGAGTAGATGCATTTTGAATTATTTTCTAAAATTTTGCTTAAAAAATTCCCCAAAAATACAAAAATTGCCCGATCGACTAAAAAAGCACAAGCCGTATGCACGACACTTTAGGGGTGCCTCATACCAAAAATAAATCACATCCGGTCAAAAATGTAGGAGGAGATACATTTTAAAATTTTTTCTTTAAAAATTCGCCAAAAATTCAAAAATCACCCGATCGACTAGAAAAGCACAAGCCGTATGCACGACCCCTTAGGGATGCCTCACACCAAAAATAAATGACATCGAATCAAAATTGTAGGAGGAGATGCATTTTGAACCAAAGTTTACTAAATAAACAACTAACTAACTAACTAACTAACTAACTAACTAACGGACACCGCCCGCAAACCGATAGGAATACCCCAGCTTACGTGTAACGTAAGCTTGGCTAAAAAGGTGTCGACAGACGGACAGACAGACGGACAGACAAACCCGAAAACTATAGTCCCCCGCGGGGGACTAATTAATCTGGGTAAGGTTTGGGATTCCCCAGATCGAGCCAAATGATCAAGGCAAACTGGGAAAACTGTATGTACTTTATTTAGACGAAGCAACTATGTTTAATCACTTTGGTGTTCCTGCGGAAGTCACACCCTCTATGTCTTGTTTTTCGTTCATGAGATTCCGAACTCTTCATACTTTTTTTTCGAACTGGTTAAAAGAACGAGAGTGTAACTGGTTCCAGAGGCAGCTAACTGCACATAGCCCGGAATAGGACGAGCAGATTGTGACCTGAATGCGGAATGACACGGCAAAAAAAGACGGAGGCTTCATTTCGACTGCAAATTTGGAACTAGAACCTCACTTCGCTAGCGAAATGTTAAACACTTGACAAAAATTAAAACGCAAAAATACTTCCTTCAATGGGTTATTTCTTGAATAATATATTGCAAACAACACAGCTTGAATATGTCTTATAAGCCGAGCAGTGTTTGGTTTCTGTTGACTTAAGGTTTTATTGACTGATCTAGCATACGCCGTGTTAGCTATTTACGCAGTGAGAGCTCGCACAAAGCTCACTGTGCAACTGTGTGTGATGTGGGTTAAATGCTACGCATTTACTTGCAAATTTTGGACATGCACATGTTCAGATCGAATCCGGGACAAAATGACTCCGCCCAAAATGACTCCGCCCAAAATGCCTCCAAAAACTGCAAGGGGGGACAAAATGTGAACTTGGAGAAACTTGGACTTGGAGTGAATGTATGAACAAAAGCATCAAAATCACTGGTTTCATCAAAATCATCAAAATCAAAAGCAACAAAAGCATCAAAACCAGTGAACTTGGAGAAACAAGAACTCTGATTATCAGTTTTGATAAAATGTGAATTAACAAGAGTTGTCTTTTTCATTTATTAAAATAAACCATTCTTCCCTTCACTTTGAAAAAATAAGATTTCGAGGTATTTTGGGCGGAGTCATTTTGTCCCCCCTTGCAGTTTTTGGAGGCATTTTGGGCGGAGTCATTTTGGGCGGAGTCATTTTGGGCGGATACCGTTCAGATCAAGCTCTTCATAAGTCCCAAGTTTCATGGTCGTAGGGCCCATAGTGTAAGAGGAGAAGAAGACACAAAAAATCGGAAAAAGTGTAAAGAAGAAAAAAAAAAGGACGAATTTTGCTCGCACAAATTCATATAACTCTTGCAAGCCAAAGGCTTGTCAAGTGTTAATAAACCATAAAGAAATAATAAGGAACAAAACATCAAAATTTTGACTTTCTTTCAATAAATCCACTTTGAAATTTAATTACCCAGTTCACGGTTTCGAGTGCGTATGCTCAGTAGAGGAAACTCACAGGATTCCAGTGGGAGAAAACAAAGAAACAAATTAGAAAAATACTCTCAAAGTTGACTTCACCGATACAGCGTACATACAAAACTTGATCAGAGTGTGGGAGAATTTATTCGTAAAATCATTATAATGTGTTTCTAACACAAAAAAGCGCTGTTTCTATTTCAAAGTGATTTTGATGCTTTTGTTCATACATTTCTATATTTGTAAGTCTCTCTGCGACTATGTTTATCCGTAACAAGCTGAAGTACTGCTTTTTTTGCTTATATCTCATGCGAGAGGGGCAGAACGAACGGTTGCAGTAGATCCAAACTGGTGAAATGAAAACGAACATCTTCAGCACATGAAACCAATTGCCATTTGTCAAGCTTCTCAAAGCAAGGAATAGTTGAGTCGAAGGGGTTACCAAATTTGTACAAGTTTATTTAGTACAGTCGGAATTAAACAGTTGGTGTGTTTGTTTGGTTTTAACGCCCCATTAGCTGACTATGATTGGTTTGTTGGGACGCACTTGCTAAAGGATCAAGCGGGAAAAAAGGAAGAATGAATAAACAGTAAAAGAGTGAGTTAGAAAGAAAGAAATTCAGATTATTCGCCTCCAAAACCATGCACGGAACAGAAAGCAGTGAGCATATGGGGGAAAATATTTTGTTGTCACCATTTATGAATTACTGTAACCAATTTTATCTCTTCTCACTCGTAGCCCAAACTGTGAATCCCCTTATTTCAAGTTATAACGAGCCCGTAAAATCATTAAGCGGATTCACAGTTTCGTCTACCAGATTTACGCAAAAAACAGGACTTCAGTTTTTTTGGGCCAACATAGAGATAGAGAAACTTAGAAACATTGAAGTCAATGGAGAAATACATTTAAATCGCTTTGAAACCGATATAGCGCTCCTTTTGTGTTAGAAACCCAGCTCCGAGGCATGGATCCTGCATACCTATTTTTCCTACACTTACAAAAGTCCATGCAAAATATACGGCAAAAACAGGCACAATTTTTAATGGGCTGTCTTTCTCATTTTTTTCGTTAGAGTTCAGAAAGGTTAGCTTCCAGACTCGCCTGTCAAATGTTTACGTTCCGGCCCTTTAAATGTCGTGTGACCAAAACTTTAAATAAAAGGGGTTATATATCATGTATAAAATGTACACTCAAATAATTGCAGGGTTGCCAGCGTACATTTTGAAAAAAAAAAGAACTTAAGTGCTAGAAAAAATAATCTACTTGAATAAAAAAAGTACAAAAAAGAACGCTTATGAAAAAAGTACAAAAAAAGAACGCCGATAACGTTGATTTTTTTTAAATGAATTGATTTTATTCTATTAAAATACCCAACGTGTCATGAAAGACTAATTTGGCCAGACAACTATTTTGGAGACAACCTTAAGGTAACGCTTACAGAAATCATAAAGAATTTCTCCTTCTCTCGTGTTTAAAAATAGTGAAGCCAAGATGCACAATTGTTTTGTCAAGCAATATTCTTCAAAGCGTTAATTTGCCATTCTCAGAAATTCCACTTTATTCGCAGCTGACATTCGAGACCCGTTGACTTCTTCATTTAAATCACAGGTGTTGTTCAAACGCAGGTCACTCATAACATTTTATTTTGCATTATTTTCAAAATAAATTTCACAAACACATCTGCGACAAACATCCAACATAAAACAAAATAAGGACCGGATTAGCCACTTACTAAGACCACAAAAGTCTACATGTAAATAATTAGATAATTACATAACTCATTAATTGCAGCCTGAAGAAGCATATTCTCTTATTGCTACTTTTTAAGAATATCTTTTTGCAAGAAGGGAAGAGTGATAGGGTAATGTATTTTAAATCAGAATAAAAATTCGTTTCTCAAGTTACAACACTGTGCTAACATAGAATTTCAGAGTAATCTTTAACGTGGCATAATTTTGAGCATCTCTGAACGCAGGAAACATCAGTTCAAGAACTAACAACATGGCATTGATTTAATTGAAATACTTCAAAAATATGCCAAAACATAATATATAATTCGCACTTAAAGCCCATATATACAGCAATGACAACACTTTGTAAAGCATCACATGAATTCACTAGTGAAAAAAAACTAAAAAAGCGCGTTGTGCAAAATTTTTTATTTGCATATTTTACTGCACAGGTTGCAGAACACAAGTTCAATACATAACAGTCGAGATCACTATTCCAGAAACATAACTGTATTGGGTTCAAGATATGCTTTTGTAAGAACAGTTCAATGTAGTTGAAACATGATGCAGTAATGATGATACTACAATATTTAACCCACATCATGGGCATTCCTTGTAAATACACCGTGACCATGTGCATTTTAAAACAGATATTGGAAATTTTCGCGAGGAACTAATTTTCGCGAAGAAAGGCCAATTCGCCAAAACTGATTTCCCGCGAAATTTTGTTCCAAATAATAAGATGAAATTGCACAATAATTTCTATATGAACATTTTATTTCCTTTCACATCGGAGACCAGCATGGTTCTATGTAGCTATACGTTTTACTGGCAAGGGCCTCTTTATAAGCCAATTTCAAATGCTCATTTTGACTTTTTCTCTTATTATTATCATCTTTTTTTGTTTGTTATTTTACGATCACTTGTCTCATTAAAGTAGCAAAGAATAAAGGGGCCTTTAATTAGGGCACATTAAATAGGTAAATAATTAATCCCTTGTCTGTCAAAGCAAACTTAGATAACATGTTCCCTGGAGATACGCGACGGCCACATAGCGAAAATAAAAACTCGCGAAAATGTCTAGAAGGCCAATTCGTGAAAATTTTGACTCGCGACAATTTCCACATATACAGTAATAAGCAAATGACTTGCCACCTCAATATTTGAGTGATTTGCAAGAACATAGGAAAGTACATCTTTTCGGAATTTCGTTTATCTTGTTCCATTGTAAACTGCAGAAAGATAACGCACTAAATGCTATCCTTTCACTAAAGCGCGGCTGCAGTCGCATGCGCCAGTTGAGGAGCATATTGCGTCATACCGACAACCCTCCGTATAAGAGATGGTGACGCGAGACCGGCAGAATGGGGGTGGCGTTAAAACATGACTTGACGAGACACCACTTACACACATTATCATGACATGTCAGCACAAACATCTCTACACAGGAAAGATGAGGCCACAAGAATTTTTGCCTGCATTGCCCCAACCCCATTTTCTTCATGTCTGACAAGCATTTGGCGACTTCCCATCAATGTGCATTTGAAACGTGGTGATATTTTTGTCCAAAAAAATTACATTTTCTCCGACTTCCGACTGACGTTCCCCACTACGATGCAGAGATTTGCTACTCGCTGCAAAGAAACAGCTACCGTCACCCCTTACCTTGTCCACATGCCTGTCGCCAATCTTTATCTTCACGTATGTTGCGTCAATGGCGGTTCAATGATTTATCTCTGCTTCTCCAGGGGCATTGTGACCAGCCGAGATCTAGTAAATCACCTACCAATAGGCTTGCATGATCGCCAAAAAGTGGTTGTCATGTTTGACTCGGTTGATAAAAATTCGTACAAATTGTGGGAGAAGAAGCGTTTTGAAAATCGGCTACTAAATATTTCTAAATGCCCAAAATTTAGCCAATTTTTAGGCGATTGCCAGAAAGTAACTTTTCAAAAGAGGATCGCCTTATGCACATTTAAGAAAAAAATTGAAAACAATCCAATCTTGGAATAAGGACTTTGCAGTGCTGCCAGCCGTAATATACGTTAAAAACGAAAAGAGGCTGAAAAAAACGTACGCCAGAAGCCCAAAACACGTATAAAAAACGTTTACTAATATATGATATCAAAACTTGAAATATACAAGACATGTAACTATACAAGACATAGATACAGAATTAAATGGATATACAGTCAATGGCGAAAGGTATTTGTTATTGTTATATTTCTAACGAGCGCTTAAAATGTTATATTTATAATTAATGGAACGCAGGTTTCGAAAACTTCCAGCAAAAGCCGTCTTCCTACAAACTTGCAAAAAAACTGCACAACTTTGTTCAGTAAATGTTCAAAAAGTCCCCAAATCACGCATAAAAACGTATGTAGCCCAAAAATGTAAAAAAAAACCTGTGTTTTTGCAAAAAGGCCCAAAGCAAAAACGTACAATACGTAAAAAGGTATGGTCTGGCAGCACTGGCTTTGAAAGTTTACCAAAGAAACATGACCTCCCACCCCCCCCCCCCCCCCCATTTGGCCAATTTTGGGGGGATCACAGAAACGTAACTTTTCAAGAGATGGCCGGCTAGTGAACATTAATGCAGCATTCGAGGGCATTCCGATCAAAATTTTGGAAGAAAACAAGTGTGCCCAAGAGAATTTCCCTGAAAAATTTGGCTTCAAAAGACGAGATGACAAAGATAGTGAATTTAGCAACGGACCCGAACACAGACTGATAAATACATACAAAGACTTGTTTCCGAGAAAAATGGGGAACAGATCTTGCGTATCTCTGGTAGACTGGAACAACTTATCGAAATTGTATTCACACACGTGTACTGTTGGTTGGAAATAAACAACTATTTCAACACTGCGCATGTTTGCTTAGCTTGCGCTGATGCATGGTTCACATTTCGGACCACTGCGCATGCTTATTTAATCTGCGTTGACGCGCGGTTTTTATTTAAAACCAGTGGGCATGTTTATTTAACTTGTGATGATACGCGGTTGGCATTTTGGACCAGTGCGCATACTTGGTTGACGTGCGCTCATGTGCTGTTTGCATTTCTGACCAGTGCGCAGGTTTATTTAAGTTGCAGCCATGCGCGGTTCGCATTTCGAACCTGTTTGCATGTTTATTTAACTTGCGTCGATGTGCGGTTTTTCAAAACACTGAAATTTAGGAAGGAATGCAGCAAGGAAAGTCACTTGAGCATCAACGAACAAACCATTCAAAAAAGCGAGGATTCGTTTGGTTCGCTCTTGCTTCATGACCTATATGATTATTTTTTTCTTCAAATTTTTGAAAAAGTAAAGCAGTCCCTCCCTCTGCTCGAGCAGTCTTTCAGCTACAGGGAACAAAGAAAGCGAACACATCGATAGCGAAAGCTTTAATTGCCAAGAGCACCCGTGGCGTAGAACAACACGTTATAAATGTGGTGGTGAGAATATACTAAAATGTGCAGGGTGTTGGGTGCGAATCTCGCTTTGACAAATTAGATAACGCCTTGTTTTAACCTCGCATTACCGGGGGATGGGGGCTGTTGGACATAAAGTGAACATTTTGCCCACGGGATTCCGTCTTCGACAAAGGTTTGTTCATTATTTCGTTGATTTCCCCAGCCGTGCCAACTTTTACGTAGGCAGCTTCGTAGAATTTTATATTCACAACAGCACCACCATTAAAGTACTGAACAAGCACATGTAAGAACTTATTACCAAACGACTTGTTCGATTTGTCTATCAGCAGGCTCAGGTTTGTTGTTGCAAATTTTGCAAATTATCTGGAGATAACATAAAAAAATACATCAAGATAATTCGTAGAAAAGCCACACAATTGACCTGAAATACAAAAAATGCCAAAAAAAATGGACAGAAAAAACAACAGGGAAAAAACAGCTATGAGATTGTAAAAAAAAATTTACCTATTAGGTCCATTTTAAACTTGTATTTTTATTGTTTTTTTTACCCATAGTTGGGTAATTTCATTCATAAATTGCAATAAAATGTTACCCGTTTTTTTTCTAAAATTCTAACGACTTTAAATGTGTGCTTCATAATTTATTAATTTTTTTAGATATACATTTATGCGTCACATATTTAAGTATTATTAAATTTGATGGTCGAGAAATTCCGAATAGCCCTATTTTAGATAGGTCCGAAAACTCTTTACAAAACCTTTTTTTTTTAATCAGAACCCTGGAAAACCCTCAATACTCAGATTTACTTCATAGACAATCTAGAACGATTCCCTTCGTGGGGATTTTGATCTATTGTGTGGAAAGTGCATTATTCCATTTTAGTTCCCCTTTATTTCAAGCAGTTCGAACGGCTAATTATTCATTATAGACAACTGAAGTGAAGTAGTTTTGTAAGATATTTCGTAAAAAATGTTCCGGTGTGCAAAAGATAAACAAGTAAGTATTTGTGAAACACACGCAGGCCCCAACCGCCCCCCAAATTCATAGGGGTATAAAGCGATGACGGACAGACGGACGGACTGACGGACGGACACCCCAAACCTATTAGCTCCAAGAAGCGGTACTCTACAAAGTTTCCGGGCACCGCTTCAAAGCCTCGCTATATAACGATAAGCAAGTCAACTGCGCTCGCTCTGAGGCACCCCTGTGGCTACTTTATGCGTGAATCAACGACCCATAAGTTTTTATTGGCATTTACTAAAGGCCCTCAAAGTACAACGGTAATGATATACAACTTCTGTGTTACGCTTTCTTTAAAAGAAAACTAGAAGCTCATTCCGCTAGCGAAATGTTAAACACTTGACAAAAATTAAAACGCAAAAATACTTCCTTCAATGGATTATTTCTTGAATAATATATTGCAAACAACACAGCTTGAATACGTCTTATAAGCCGAGTAGTGTTTGGTTCTTGTTGACTTAAGTTTTATTGACTGATCAGGTATACGCCTTGTTATCTGTTTACGCAGTGAGAGCTCGCACAAAGCTCAAAGCACAAAGCTCACTGAGCAAATGTGTATTCTGTGCTGTCGTTAAATGCTACGTATTTATTTGCAAAAAATACACTCTTTTCACATGGCGTTTTAACAAAGAAAACGAAATCAAAGACGAAAATAAAAAGTGACATGCACACGTTCAGATCAAGCTCTTCATAAGTCCCAAGTTTCATGGTCATAGGGCCCATAGTGTCAGAGGAGAAGGCACAAAAAATCGGAAAAAGTGTCAAGAAGAAAAAAAAAGGACGAATTTTGCTCGCACAAATTCATATAACTCTTGCAAGCCAAAGGCTTGTCAAGTATTAATAACACGGAAATAACTACAATTCTCCCGCAATAATTGACATTTGTTTGTATACAGGGAGCATACTTTATTACGTGAAAGAGAAACAATAATTTTTGCAATTATCCACCAAAAAACTTTTGAATTCATATTTCAAAAGAACGTAAAAAATAAAACGTCAAATATTGTGGGTATACAAAATAAATTTATACCTAACTTTGCATTTATCAAGTATTTTAGTATATATTTTACAAATAAACTATGACCCCTTTATTTAAATTTTTGGTCATCTGACTTTGGTCAGAATGTAAACAAACATTTGACAGGTGGGTGCGGAAGCTAATTTTTCTGCACTTTTATGAACAAATAAAAAATATACAGCTCACTAAAAATTGTGCCTGTTTTGCAAAAAGGGCATTTTATGCATGAACTTTCAGTAAATGTTTGAATTATTGGGACTGGTATGCAGGATTCGTGCCTCAGAACACATGAAGTTGACTCCTATTAGTGGAACAATGGAAGGCTTCGTAGCTCTGACAAGGAGATATACGATGTTATACAAGTCAGAGCTTCTCGGAGCTACAAACCTATAGGCCCAAATCCGAAGGGTTGGGGCCTAACAAATACTTCATGTTTGCAAAATTCTGCTACGTTTCTGCGGTTTTACACGTCTCATATTTTGTTGCCGCATGAAAGCAGAAGACCCTGAAATTTTGGTGTAGACATTCGAGCCTGGTTCTGAGCCGTACATAAACAAGTCTGTTGATCATTGTGAAATGGCGAATACACAAGTCCGCATATACACACACGAAACCTTAAATTATCGCCCACAGTTTTGACAAAGTCATAAAATCCCATTTAGTACATTTAAAAACCGAGATACTTACAATCATAGCAATTATCACGCCCGCAATATAAATCGTCTATAAATGCAAAACTACGTGGCAAAGTACATAAAATGAATAAAACGGAGAACATCCTAAAACACATCATTTCCCACGGTGTGTCCAGAAATTTATTTTCCAAGCTGTTCTTCGTTGATTCCAAAATTGTGTGAGATGCCCTGGAACTTCAGGTACAACCTAGGTGTGATGGGCTTACAAACCACAAACAAGGCTTTCACAAGAGGTTTTATGGTTCTTGTTGATTTATTTAGCTTTCTGTGCGCAAAATTTGTTCTTCTGTGTTCAAATGTTAAGGTTATACCCGTCGAGCGTTGTGCTAATTTTTTGCACAAATTCATTTTTCATTTTTGCATTGTTTTTCTAAGACTCTGGTTCATAGACGTTGTTTAACCCACTACTATAGCATTGTAAAATTTGTTTTCATTTCTACATGCAGCATCACTGTTCACTATACCATTGTAAATATTTTTTCGACTCTAAAAATACAGCATCACTATTCAGTAGTACAACCTCTCTGTGCCAGTTTTAGTCGTATTTCATTACAATTGGGAAAAATGTCCGAATATGAGGAGTCGGAGAAATGGGAAGATTACATTGAAAGACTGGAACAGTACTTTGAAGCTTCTTCTTCTTCTTCTTCTTCTTCTTCTTCTTCTTCTTCTTCTTCTTCTTCTTCTTCTTCTTCTGTTACTGTGCAGTCCATCTCTGGTGTATCACGCACAAGTTCGGTGCAAAACTCAAAGCAAAAACAATTGATAATGTGCATAATGCTGGTGCCAGACGTATGCACAGTGGAACTAAAATCATCACTTGTGCTTCTAGGTGAGGGAGATAGTCTGAACCTGTCCGCGGAAAGCCTCGACGCTGGAACAGGCCACAACTTCGTTTGGAAGGAGGTTCCACAGGCGGATAGATGTGGGGAAGAATGACTTTTTGTATAGCTGCGTCCTTGCGAAGGGTACCATTATATGGTGATTTAGACCGCGAGTGCATGCTGTTTGCACTAGGTGGGAACATTGAACATCTGCTAGGCCGTTGATAATCTTATACATCAGAACGACCTTAGCTTGTGCTCTTCTTTCTTGCAGGGAAGTCCACTGCAGCTGGTCTAACATCTGTGTCACACTATGAGACCGGTGGTAGTCACCTGTGACATAGCGTGCAGCGCGGCTCTGGACCATTTCTAGCTTGATGATGTTGGACTGTGTGTGTGGGTCCCACACAGAACTTGCATATTCGACGACAGGTCTAACCATGGCTTTATACGCGTTCATCTTGGTTTCGCGGGGGCAGCGAGAAAGATCGCGTCTTAGGAATGAGCAGGTCTGGTTTGCCTTGTTACTTATGGCATCAATGTGCTTGTTCTAATTTAAATGTCTTTGTAGATTGACACCGAGGTATTTGGAACTCTCAACTTCTTCAAGAACTTGGTGGTGGATGGAGTAGTTGTATCGGATGACTTTCCTCTTAGTATTGATATGCATGACGTGACATTTTGCAGGGTGAAAGCGCATCTGCCAGTCTTGTTCCCAGCGCTGGAGATTCTCTAAGTCGGGTTGTAGGGCTTGGGCTCCGTCTAAGTTGTTAACTTGGCGGTATAGAATACTGTCGTCAGCGAATAGGTTCACATGGGAGCCGTGGCATATATAGTCAGGAAGATCGATAATGTAAGCTAGGAAAAGAATGGGTCCCAGTACACTACCCTGTGGGACTCCAGAATCTACTCGCGCTGTGTCGGACTTTTTGCCTTCGAGTACGACCTGTTGCGTGCGGTTGGCGAGGAAATCTTTAATCCAGGTAAGTGTAGTACCAGTAATTCCGTAATATTCTATCTTATATAGCGTTTATGTGGAACTACATCAAAAGCTTTTGAAAAGTCAAGTAATATTGCGTCTATTTGGTTTTTAGTGTCCAAACTCCTTGCCAGGAAATCAATAGTAGAAATAAGTTGTGTTTCATATGAACGGCGACGTCTGAATCCATGCTGTACATCTGTTAAGATGGAGTTTGCGTCGAGGTGAGACATAACACTGCTGGCTACAATATGTTCCATAACCTTACATACAACGCAAGTAAGGGATATAGGTCTGTAGTTTTCGGCTTTTGACTCGTTTCCCTTCTTGAATACCGGTGCGACGTTTGCCTTCTTCCAGTCATCTGGGACTGCACCCTGGGTCAATGAAGCTTCGTAAAGCAGACTTAGCACAGGAGCTAGTTCCGCGGAAAGGTCACGTAGGATGCGGGTTGGTATGTTGTCTGGACCGCTAATGGGATAGAAGATCAAGGAAAAAGACGCGCTATACTACTAACGGTCTGTGGATCTAAATTCCATTCTATTATGAAAGATTTGCTGGCTCCTGAAAAGCCCAAGGACCAGACGTAACAGGACTTGGTGGAACTAGTTCAACAACATGTAAGTACCAAGCCCTCAGAAATCATTGAACGTTACAAGTTTCATAAAACTGTGCAGTCAGACAATCAATCTGCTGCTGAGTATATTGAAAGCACTGAGAAACGTGGCAGGCACTTGTAATTTTGGCGAGTTTTTAAATAAAGCTTTGAGAGACCGATTTGTTGTTAGAGTGCGTGATTCCGGAATAAGAAAAAAATTGCTCAGTGAAAAGGAACTCGACGCACAAAAGGCTCTAGAATTAGCCCAGTCGATGGAGGTAGCCGACCGACACTCCGCGATGATTCACGAAGCAGTTCCAGTGAAGAAAGTGCAAGGAAAGGAGTGCTGGCGATGTGGGAGGACAGGTCATGACCCAGACAGCTGTTTCCACAAGCAGTCGGTATGTCATAAGTGCAAGAAGACGGGACACATCAGCCGTAAGTGTACTAATGCGACCGTTGCTGGTAAACCCGCAGCACAGAGTGCCTCTCCTGGAACGAGGCCAAAACAAACTTTTTCTAAAATGAAGAAAAAGAGCTCAAAGGTTGGTGTAAAAAATGTTGTTGAAAATGACTGTTGTGAAACTGAAGAAAGTGACGTAAACTGGCATAACTTAAATGTGAAAAGTGTAAACAAAAGTGAGTTGCCAGAAATAATGGTGGGCGTAAAAATAAATGGTGTATCTGTCAATTTTGAACTAGATACAGGCTGTTCACACACTGTAATGTCAGAGGAGGTGTATCGCAGTAAATTTAACAACACTAATCTGTCCAAGTGCGGTATCAAGTTACAGACATACACTTTCGAGGACATTCCTATGTTGGGACAGTTTGAGGCAACTGTAGAATATGGCAGTCAGTGCTGTAAATTGCCGGTTATTGTGGTAAAGCAAGGTGCAGGTTGTCTGTTTGGGAGAAACTGGTTGAAATAAATTAAAATAGATTGGAATGCTGTTAAGCAATTGTATGCAAAACCCAATTTCCTGGCCCAGTTTAAAGACAAATACTCATGTTTTGAAAATAAGTTGGGTACAGTAAAGGGTATCGAAATTCATTTGACGCTTAAAGAGGGGGCAACATTACGTTTTTATAAACCCAGGCCCGAACCTTATGCATTGAAAGAAAGAGTAGAAAATGAAATCCGTAGGCTCGAGAAAGAGGGGGTACTTGAGAAAATTGATTATTCGCCCTATGCATCTCCAATAGTACCAGTAGTCAAAAAGGATGGGTCAATTAGAATTTGTGGGGATTTCAAGGTCACGATTAATGACCAGCTTGAGATCAAGCAGTATCCGTTACCCAAGGCTGAAGATTTGTTTGTGAATTTGAATGAGGGTAAAAAGTTGAAATCCACGAAACTGGATTTAAGACAAGCGTATCAACAGTGTTTACTAGACAAAGAATCTAGAAAGTTGGTTGCAATTAACACTTCACTAGGTCTGTTCTGTTACCGTAGGTTACCGTATGGGGTAGCTAGTTCACCTGGGGAATTTCAAGAGGTCATGGACAAAATTTTGGAGGGAATTCCAAATGTGGGGTGCATTTTGGATGATTGCATCATCACGGGTCCCGATGACGCAACACATCTTGCAAATGTGGAAAAGGTGTTGGGAAGGTTCAGCAAGTATGGCATTCAACTGAACCCTGAGAAATGTACTTTCATGCAAGAAAAAGTAGAATATTTTTCGTTCGTTATTTACGCAAAGGGAATACATCCAAGCCCTAGGAAAACGAAAGCAATTCTAGACATGAAAGTGCCTGAAAGCAAGTCTCAATTGAAATCATTTTTGTCGTGCCTAAATTATTACAGAAAGTTTATATCAAACATAGATACGTTATCATCGCCACTGAATGAATTGCTAGCTGAAAAGACGGTTTGGAAATGGTCCAAACAGTGTGACGTAGCATTCAAAACGTTAAAACACAAATCAGTGACGTCACCCATATTAGTGCATTATGGTCCGAAGAAGGAATTACACCTCAGTGTCGATGTGTCAGAATATGCGGTAGGTGCGTGTATTTCTCACCCTGATTCAACCACAGGAATGGAACGTCCAACTGCGTACGCTTCGAGAACATTGACAAAACAAGAACGTGTTTTCTCCATGTTAGAAAAAGAAGGATTAGCGATTATTTTTGGAATCAATCGTTTTCATCAATACGTTTACGCTAGGGAATTTACGTTGATCACAGATCACGAACCGTTAACGTACATTTTTAGCCCGAAACGTAACGTTCCTGTTACTGCAGCAACCAGAATACAAAGGTGGACTATTCTTTTGTCTGGTTACATTTTCAAAATCGTGTACAAAAAATCTGCTCTGAATGTGAACTCAGATTTGCTGTCAAGGTTACCAGTCCACAGTACTGAGTTGCCGAAACGCGATATTGATTATGAGACCAGCGAATTCACGTGTAAGCAAGTAAACAGCTTACCGATAGATGCGAAAACTGTTGCACGTGTTTCCGCTCAGAATCCAGTGATTAGTAAGCTTATGAATTTTGTCCTAAATGGATGACCAAAACCACAAGAGTTAGACCCAGAGTTCAGTCCGTATGTAAAAGTGCGTGATGAGTTAACCATTGTAGAAGGATGTTTGATGAGAGGTTCCAGAGTAGTAATACTATCCAAGTTGCAAGATATGATTATTAATCAGTTGCATGAGAGTCATTGGGGTATTGTGAAAATGAAGTCGTTAGCTCATATGCATGTGTGGTTTCCGAATATTGACCACCAAATAGAACAATGTGTTGCAAATTGTTCAATTTGTAGGCAGCAGGCAGCAATGCCAAGTGCAGCGCCTAATAATTGGACATGGCCTTCACAGCCATGGGCCAAAGTGCTTTTAGATTTTGCAGGTCCGTTTCAAGGAAATATATTCATGTTAGTCATAGATTCGTATTCAAAATGGCTAGAAGTGGTTAAAATGAACTCTGTTTTCTCTGAGAGCGTTATTAATGCTCTGAGATTTTTGTTTTCGTCACATGGGTTACCATTGCAAATAGTGACAGATAATGGCTCTTCACTAGTTTCCGCAGAATTTGAAAACTACTTGAAAGGTTTAGGAATAAAACATATTTTGAGCCCAGTAGCACATCCATCTTCCAACGGTGAGGTAGAGAGAGTAGTCAGAACATTCAAAACAAATCTCAAAAAAAATTTAGAAGGTACTCTAGCTCAAAGATAAGCTCGTTTTCTATTGAGTTATAGATCAACTCCACACACAGTTACAAATGTTACACCCAGTGAGTTATTTTTAGGAAGAAGATTGAGAACACCGCTAGACTTGTTAAAACCAGATCTAGGTCGTAGCGTAAAACAAAAACAAGCAAAATATTATAAAGAGGGAAGACAACTAAAGGTTAGAGATCCTGTTTATGTTAGGGATTACAGACAAAAAGACAAATGGGTACAGGGAGTGATAATGAAAAAACTAGGTCCATTAACTTACAGAGTTCAAGTTGAAAACAACATCTGGAAAAGACACATAGATCAAATTGTTTGACTTATCATGTAAACTTACCACAAAAAGATAATTCAATATGCGACATCCCTGTTGAGAGTAAGCTAGAGCCAGTGTTATTTCCGCATGTATCAAATAACAACCATGAGAGCAATGTGTCCGAAAACAGTGGCAGTACATGTGAACAGAATGATCCCGAGGGAAAAGACCAAGGAAATGAATCAGTCTCTGTAAATTCTGAGAAAAATAGGAGGTATTCATCAAGAGTGCGTAATAAACCATCTAGGCTGATTGAAACTATGTAAGATAGGCATGTAGTAGTTTTAGCTTATTTTGTGATTATTTGATATGGTTTGAATTTACTGTCGTTAAAAAAAATAACGTAAAACAAAACAGTGCTAAATGTCAAAACAAAATGGTATGAAGGTGTTAAGCAGCTCATGTCAGTGTGACTTATCAGGTTTCAAGGTCATGTATAACATTAATCTTGTGTTGTAACTTTAAGCCATGATTTTATCAGTTAAAGTGCTGTAGGAAATATGTCGTGTAAATTTTTTTAAAGAAGGAGAAAAATGTTGTAATTTGAGGTTTCTGTGTTTATCAGTTATTTCCTATATTTCCTATGATGTCATTATATCCCGTATTTCTTGGAACTGATGTCTTTGTTTTAATGCATTGTATAACTCATTGTAAATTCACATATAGTTTAGTTGCTTAAGAAATATGAAGCTGAAAACATGGTCTTTTATTTAATTTTAAAGAACCCACATACACAACAAAAACAGAATTTAAACATTATTTTTGTTCTGATTTATTATTGTCATAAAGGGTTTTTGTTGATGTTCTATAACCTTTTGCAAGGAAGTTTTTTTTTTTTGACGAAGTGAAACTTATTACGATACACAAAGACCGCAAAACGGGAGGATATCGTTGTAATATTATTGATAGTGTTACAACTATCCACCCTTGGGTATTGTGTACTGAATATGTTCTATCTAGTCATGTGACCATCTGACGTAATAACCAGAATGGCTCAGATGTAAATAAAGGTTTCAACATAAATCTAGTCGCATCATTCAATAACACAACATGGTGGCAGCGGTGACCACGCTGAAAGAGATATGTAGGACCGGTGATTCAGCTCACTTGCAAATTTAGTGCACTCAACGCCACAAACAGAAGAAATGGCAACAAACGCAATTCCCGCTCCTCAAACGTTCGATTTCAAGAAGCCAGAGAAGCCGTTTTGAGCGGTATCTGTTGTGTTATTGAATGATGCGACTAGATTTATGTTGAAACCTTTAATTACATCTGAGCCATTCTGGTTATTACGTCACATGGTCACACGACCAGATAGAACATATTCAGTAAACAATACCCAAGGGTGGATAGTTGTAACACTATCGATAATATTACATCTCCTTTTCTTAAATAAAAAAACATTAGATACTGCTTTACTGAAACAATACACGACTTTATTTCATGCGAAGAAGGTAATAATATTGAAATATTGTAATTGTAATATTAAACAAATATTAAAGAAATATTAAAGAATTGTAATATTAATGAAAGGACATCGACATCGACATAAAAATTCTGAGCCCTTACAAGTACTTGGTCGGTTCAATGCGCGATGTGTCACTAAATCAAACAAGGCTTGTTCAAAAAAATTTTATGTCGTCAAAAATTTGGGCAAACCTGCAATCAGTAAATTGCAACTTGTCAGCATTGCAAGTACAATAACTTCATCCGATTTTAATCAAAATGTCCTGGAAAAGTTCCAAAAATTATTTTCAGGATAAGGGATGATAAAAGATTTCGAGCACAAAATACAAATCGAACCGGATGCACAGCCATTTGCAATAAATATACCAAGAAGGGTTGCTCATCCATTGTTGCCCAAGGTTAAAACAGCGTTAGATGACATGGTACAGCAAGGGGCAATTCGACGTCTCGAACCAAACGAGACTTCACCTTGGTGCGCTGGGATGGTGGTGGTTCCAAAACCCAAAACGGGAGAAGTACGCATTTGCGTCGATTTAACTCAACTAAACAAGTGCGTAATACGTTCCAGATATCAACTTTCTACAGTTGAATCAACACTCGCTAAGTTACAGGACGCCAAAATATTCACAAAACTTGACGCAAATAGCTCCTTTTATCAGATCAAACTTGCTGAGGAATCGCAGGGGCTAACTCAATTCATCACACCATTTGGAAGATATTGCTTTTTACGCCTTCCATTTGGTATTTAGAGTGGGTTAGAGGTATCCCAGTAGGTTATGCATGATATTGTGAGACAACAACCACATGTCAATATTCAAATTGACGATATATATATATATACCCTGAGCCGGGCTCCAATGTCCACAACAGAAGAAGTCAAAACGAATTTAGCTGAGGAAACGGAAACATTTGTTAAGCAGGTAATTGAAGTTCTTCCCATCACTGAAAGAAAGTAAGAACAAATTCACGAACTTCAACATGAAGATGAAGTGTGCACAAGAATAATGTTGTACACCCAGGAAGGTTGGCCTGATAAAAGTCAAGTTCCAACTATTTTACTCCCTTATATGCAGTTTGCTGTGGAGTACTCCATTCAAGATGGCCTCCTACTGAAGGACAGCAGAATCGTTATTCCGTCCTCAATGCGTCTTGAAATTTTAGATCGTATACACGACGGCCATCTTGGCATTACTAAATGCCGAGAAAGAGCAAGAACTTTAGTTTGGTGGATTGGCCTATCAAAACAGATTGAAGACATGGTCAAAAATTGCCTGACCTGTATTAGGCAGCAGCCTAAAACTGTGGAGCCATTGGAACCAACCCCAGTTCCGGACAGACTTTGGCAGAAGGTAGCTTGCGATTTATGTGAGCTTCGAGGTAAGACCTACTTAGTAGTGGTAGATTACTATTCCAGGTATTTGGAAATTGCTGTAGTTAAAGATGGTCAAAATGCAGGTGCTATAATAAATCACCTCAAATCAACTTTTGCCAGACATGGAATCCCGGAAATTTTAATTTCCGACAATGGCGGACAACTACAAAACAGTGCAATGGCGAAATTCAGTATGGAGTACAATTTTCTCCATTTAACTTCTTCGCCAACTCACGCGAGCGGAAATGGGCGTGCAGAAATAGTGGTAAAAACATTCAAGAACCTCATGAAGAAAAATAACGATCCGTACATAGCACTTCTCACGTAGCACATTCCAGGTCAACCAGCACGTATTAGAGATAACGGAAAGGAGGGGGTAATCTCAGAACAGCTTCCAGAGAATCAAAGATCTTATAAGGTAAAAGTCAGTTGCCCATCTCCACTTAGGGATACCCTTCGTAGAAATCGAAACGCATTAATTGCCCTTCCTCTTCCCAATCAAAACAGTGAAAAAAACTTCGGGTGAGAAAGCACAAAATCAGACCAGCCCGTGTAAGAGCTCAGATAGTTCTCAGGTTAATCAAAACCAAAACATTAAAAAACTGTTGGACAAGAAAAACATTGCACCTAATACTGGTACCAAAGATAACGGAGAGAAAACATCGTTCACTACGAGGTCAGGAAGGACAACGCATTGTACTGTGCAACAGAATACTATTCCACATCAGAAACGTGAACAAGTATCATGTACAATATTTAACTTGTATATTATTTATTTTTAAAGATATCCACAAGTGAACTATTTTTCTATTCGTCTATGCAGCAGCATCAAAGAAAGGAAAAACAACAGCAGTATCAATAAAAGAACCAACAGTAGCAAGGGAAGGATTAACTATAACCACTGAAAGTCAACAAGAACAACAACGAACTGCTATTTCGAATTGTGCTCAGTAACTTTCAATAAATGCATCAAGCAACCGGAAGACATTCAGAATTAAAATGTAAGACACTGAATGTCAAATACTTCACTGAATGTAACCAACAGTGAACAACAATCATTAATAAATATCACCAAGCAATGAATATTCTGTGATTTGGTATGTACATTAAATGCAGTCAGTGAATAATAACCTGTTCTTTATTATCCTTTGTGTTACTGTACAAATCCTCTAAGTCACGTTGCTAAGGACTGACAATAATAGATAAAGATGTGCATTTATTTTTTTAACGAAATACTTTCTCACTGAAAGCGCAATAAATAATTGTTATACAATCCCGTTGTATTATCTCAGTATTCAGAAGCAAAAATCGAAAACTGACCCGAACGGTTCCAATAAGTACCATCCCTACATGTGCAGATTTATTTCTGACATTAAAATAAAATTTAAAACACCAAGAGAATCGAATACCGAACCGTGCGGTTGATTACATGTCGTCCCAAAGACATACAGTGAACCAAATAATAACCGGAACACACGGTTCCTTATATTAGCCCTACTATATTTCAACGCGAATGAATATGTAAGGCCAGAGATTTACTTAAAATCAGCCCTGACATGCACATTGAACCACGAATACGATTAAAATGTAATTTATTTTCTTATTGTCGAAGGCGTGCTAATATAGGCTTGCTAAAGAATAGGAAAACACTGCCATAACCACTCTAAAATGGGCTTTATAAGTGCTAGAAGCAATAGGAAGCAAGATATCAACGTTTTAAAGTTTCAATAGTAAACCATTGACTGCTGCAGCGTGATAGAAATGAATGCAAATGGCCAGGTGCTTTCGACGGAGAATTGCATGAAATACACAGTGCGCTAATATAAATCAGTAACAAGAGAACAGGGAATAGGCCCTACTGTCAAACTTCGCAGATACTTCACAATGTACTCGTATAAGACACAGAAGATTTCCGAGTACCGAACATTTTTTATGCTGTGCTAATTCTTCAACTCTGGTCACATAGGCACATTGGGTGTCACACACCAACATGATCAAGTCACATATCCACATGCTAACATCACCTACCCATATGGCAACCTCATGCGTCCCATACGGCAACCGCATGTGTCCCATACGGCAACCACATCCACCCCATATGGCGACCTCTTATGTCCCATATGTTGACTTCATGCGCCCCATACGGTAACCACATGGCGACCACATGTGTCCCATACGGCAACCACATCCATTACATATGACGACCTCTTATGTCCTATATGATCAGAGACATACCCATATAATCAAGTACACATACATATATGAAGAAAGTAACATACCTATACGATGAAAGTCACGTACCTATATGATGAAAATCACGTACCTATATGATGAAAGTCGCATAGCTATATGATCAAAGTTATATCAGCACACATTGACGAGACACTTCCTTTAACGGTAAAAAGCAGACTCACACAGTTTACATCACGTGACATAAACAATGATGACCTTGACCGTTGAAACACAATAAGCTGCGCTTCATTAGGAATTGCTTGAAAAATAAAACTGCCCATAACTTCGTTAATACGCGTTGTAGAACGCCAAGAATAACGACAAAAGAGAGCTTTTAAGCTGCAAATTTCACTGGCTTAAACAATTTGTCAATAAAACACTTTCAGGATTTCATGATAGAAAACCAGAATCTGGATCTAAATTTTCTGCCAAAGCAATATTAAAGAAAACTGACGAACAGACTGACTGCTAATTACGAAGTGTATTAAAACAATACATTGCGCACAAGACCGAATTTTAACGCTAAACGCCGAAGCATGCACTTCGTTTAAAATGCTAATACTTAGAGTAAATTGTTCAAACGTCCTGTCAACTAGAGCAAGATGCCGAAGAGCAAGATGCCGAAACATACACAAAATATGCTAGTACTGGAAATAAATGCTCCAACGTGTTGTCAACTAGACTGAATTTTATCACAAAAAGCCAAAGCATACATTAATTTTTGCTGGTTTTTTTGGTTGAAAACTACAACGCGGCTGCCACCCTCCACTGAAATATCGCGTCCCGAGATATAGAATGGCTACATCAAAGAACACAGGACCTACTGACAGTAAAATAATGGAAAATTAGTGTTCATCACAGCCAAATTTACGATATCACATCTACGAAAGTTACTAAATTTTTCTGGGAACGTCCGAGGACAACCGGCCAGCTGACGGGTATTAAAATTAAGTACAAAATGAAACATCTAGATATATCACAATTACATATCATAGGATTTCGCACTTATGAGACGTCCTAGGCAACCAGTCCAGCTGATAAAATTTCTAAAAGCTTTAAAACACATTTAGTTCATTTTATCAATCAAACAGACAAGTAAAACACTCAAGAACTCCAAGGTCTAAACACAGAAAAACGTTTTACAACATTTTAAATTGACGCTTTAGTTAAGTGACTTTTTACGACATTTTAATTTACACCTTATCAAAACACTAAAATCTGTCGGCATTTAATTCATAAGTTCAACTTACTGATATGGAAAGAGAGATCTAAATTAGCAGAAATCGTAAGATTTTATTGATTAACAGTACTTTTCTTACCTTATTAAAACTTCACTGAACTTTTCTGTAAAAATTTTTCGACTTGGCGGATTTTGATGAAAATTACCAACAGTTACACTCTTTTAAAATTTTTGAACTTCCAAATTGTATAAAGGGCGAACAGCAATATGCCCTTGGAAGCCACTAGGCATGAGCCATTCTGAAGAAAAATGCACGACTTCTTGACCGTTCAATTTTTTTAATCTCTTGTACGAATGCTTATGTTTAACGACGGGTTCGGGATCCTTTATATCTTCACATAGTTCATAAGCAGGTGCAAGGTCAATCTTCAGATTCTGTTGATTGGTTGAGCGATTTCAGTTCCTTTTTCGGTAACTTTTTGAGCCTTACTTCTGCAGCTACAGGTGACGCATTTACTGGGACTGTTCTCAGCTTCTATTGAAAAAGCACTAGATGACGAACATGAGCTCGAGGATGAGGAATCAGTGCTAGCTAACCTACTTGACAACAGTGATTTCGAGCTACTTTCTTTTACTGGTGAACACGGATGGTGACGGAGACTGCGAACGGTGGCGTTTTGACACTAACGGCGGCGACTTTGGGCGGTGATTAACTGACGACGGCGATTTTGAACGGTGATTTACTGATGACGGCGATTTGGACTGGAGTCGTCTTATCGGTGCGGATGGCGATGTCATTTTAGCGGTGAGGACGGTTTGGGCGACAGCAAACGCACCGTTCTGTTCCATGGCGGAGACGGATTACGAACATTCTTTTCTGGGTGACACCTGTTCATATGTTCATCGACTTTCACTTATATGATGTGGAAGAACGGGCAATAAAAACATATAGACGGGTTTCTGCGCTCATTCGCTTGATGACGCCGCAATGAATGTAGCACATTGAACTTTCGGTTACAGTAGTTACACTTGAACACGATCGTTTTCGCTTGAAAACAGTCTTTGTTCAACTTAACGGATTACATAGAAGCTGCACAGAAATCGGATACGACACAGATCACTACGCGGTGGCTGTAGAAAAGCCGGGGACGACACGGATGACTGTGCGGCTATAGAGGGGCTAAATACTAGATATGACGGTTACATTACGGCTGTAAAAGGGCCTTGGCGGTCTTGTTCGGAAGTACGTGTACACCATCTGGAACAACATGCAAATTGTAAACACACGGAAGCTATTGCGGATAGCAAAGGATCGACAGGGGATAAAGAGTCTTTTATCATTCCTGTGTTTTCCCACAATTTGCGAGGCTTTGAAAGTCATCTAATCATAGAGGAAATTGGAAAATTTAAAAATGAAACGATTGCAATCATTGCCAACACCATTGAGAAATATATTGCATTCACCATGATCAATCTGAAGTTTACAGACAGCTTTCAGTTTATGAGTACTTCTCTACAGAAGTTAGTATCCAACCTTGCGGCAGAAGGGAAAGATAACTCCTACAACATGACTTCACACATTCACGATAGTAACCAACAAGACTTGTTGCTGAGAAAGGGAGTGTACCCCTACGATTACGAGGATGAACCATCCAAGTTTGCTGAAACGCAGCTACCAGCAAAGGCTAGGTTTTACAGTCAGCTTAGCGAAGAGGACATTAGTGATGAGGATTATGCTCATGCGCAGAAGGTGTGGAATACTTTCAACTGTACCACATTCGGTGAATACCACGACCTGTACCTGAAATCAGACGTGTTACTGCTAGCTGACGTGTTTGAAAATTTTCGTCAAATGTGCCTCAACACGTATGAATTGGATCCTGCCCACTACTATACAGCGCCAGGACTGTCGTGGGATGCTATATTAAAAGCAACAAAGGTGAAGTTGGAATGGATCAATGACACTGACATTTACCAAATGGTTGAGTAGGGCATGCGTGGAGGAATATCTGTGATCACGCACAAGTATGCGAAGGCAAATAACCCCTACGTAGCAGATTACAATTCTGAGATACCAAACAACTACCTGATGTACCTGGACGCAATTAACTTGTATGGCTGGGCCATGTCGCAAAGCATACCACAAAGAGGATGTATGTGGGTGAGCGAGCCAGAATCCCTCGACTTCATGGTTGTAGCTGAAGATGATGAGATTTGATTAATTTTAGAAGGGGATTTAGAATATCCACATTCAATCCATGATCGTCATAATCACTACCCAGTGGCTCCAGAACGAAAATGTGTCAAAGTTGGAGAATTGTCTGAGTACAGTCAGAAGCTGAGGAAAGATCTGAACATGAAAGACAAACCCAGTGAAAAGCTCATTCCTAACTTGTGTGACAAGATAAAAATATGTGCTTCATTCTAGGAATTTACTACAGTACGTCTCACTGGGGTTGAAAGTCACCAAAGTACATCGCGCCATTATGTTTGAACAGAGTAAATGGTTGGCAAAATACATTACCTTGAACACAGAAAAGAGAAAATTAGCCAAGAACCCATTTGAGAAAGACTTCTTAAAACTGATGAACAACTCTGTGTTTGGCGAAACCATGGAAAATGTCAGAAAGCGAATCAATGTTGAACTTGTTCACAAGGAAAAGCGGTTCAAGAAAGTTGTGGCCAAACCTTTTTTTACAAATTCAAAATTTTTAACGAAGGTTTGACCTCCGTGCATTTACGCAAAGTGGATTTGCTTCTGGATAAACCCATTTAAGTTGGCTTCACCATTCTCGACCTCAGCAAAGTGCTTATGTTCAACTTTCATTACAACTACATCATGGTTAAGAAACGGAAATGGAAGATATCTACAAGGATATGCAGCAAGATGCTGATCTCTTTGACACAAGCGACTATCCGTCAGATCACTTCCTACATTCCAACGTGAACAAAAAACTGCTTGGGAAAATGAAGGATGAGACAGCAGGCATCCCTATTGAAGAGTTTGTTGGACTCAGACCGAAAATGTACAGTTTATTATGCGGTGGGAAAGAAAAACATACAGCTAAAGGCATCACTCGAGCTTGCCAAAGACGCATTAAACATATGCAGTATAGAGACAGTTTGTTCAACCAAACTCAAACGATGACTACAGGACACATTACTCGAAGTCATAGTCACCAGCTTGTCTCGGAGAAGTTGAGGAAAGTAGCCCTGTCCCCATATGACGACAAGCGATACGTGTTGAATGATGGCTATTCCACCTTAGCGCATGGACATTACAAGGCAACGTTATAAAAGGGGGAGGTCCTCCAACGTAAGAGTTATTTGAGGTGTGAACATTGAAGCGTTAACATGGAACTTGGAAGTCGTAAGAGATCTACAACTGATATGGATACTCTTGCTGATACAGTCAAAGACTTAAAAGTTAAAAATCCTACCACTACCATCAAGAAATGCAAAGTGGAGACGGCACCAACACCACCACAGTCGTGGGATGGAATGCTTTCTCTAGGAAATGGAAACTATATCAAGTATATGAAACAAAGCAATGAAGGAGTGGTAAACATTCGAAAGTACCTCAGAGATGAGGGGTCTGGAAGAAACCGTCCTACAAAAAAGGGTATTTTGCTGACAATACCTGAATGGAAAATGCTGATGAAGCAAGTGAAAGAAGTGGATAAAAGGCTTCGAAGACAAGAAGACAGCTTATAAAAAGGTACTGTCATCATAAATGCACTCGTGTTTAACGGTGGTGCTTACCTTGTTGTAAATGATATGAATGAAGTGATAATAAGTTCTGCTCATTGGTTTAAACCTAAAGTGTGGAAAGACTTTAAAAACATACCGCTTAAACCTGGGTTTGAACGTAGACTTGAAAATGAAGTTGAAGTGTTAGTGGTTGGACATGATTCTGACATACGTTTAGATTCTGGAAAAATCTTTTACAGGATTATCCAGATGATTATGATGGAGTTGTGCCAGATACTCCATATTCATCATTAATTGACTTTAATATGAAGAATTGGCGTGCAGTCTTACGATTCCTAGAAGCTACACAACATCCATTCTTCGCCATCTTAAGAGCATAAAAACGTCTTTGGAGACAAGGAGACAGCTCATAGTTGATCTGACTGTTGAACGAGATGGAAGATTTTTTATCGGATTATGAACCCATCACAAATGAATTCTCATATCTGAGAAACTTATCTGATGATATTGTGGTAAGACGTTTTGGAAAGTATATCATTCTATCACCTGAAAAACAATCTGTGTTGAAAGACCATCTAGAGAAGCTGAGGATACCTGGCTTTCTCTTTATACTCTCAGAGGATTCAGAAGTGCGTGTGACTAAGAACTGTTTAGACGTGTTTGTACGATTTCGTCAATATGACGAGCTTACAGAACGGTACTACATCACCCTCAACACAGTGGAATGGTACGCTCTGTTACAAACATTGGATTGGAAAGAACCTCACGCTTGATTGCAAAGAGGAACGAGTGCAACTCATGCGGGTACCAAGTCCATTGAACTGACACTTTCCATGTGTGTTATGGTGATGGACATAGACATGAATAGACATGGATATGAACTGAAACTGTCTAAACTTGAAGATGTTAAAATAATAAAGTTTGGTAATGGACAGTGTTATGCTAGTTTTCATAGTATTTACAAACGTGGGTGTAATGTCTATGATACATATATTAACTTAGATTGGTATGAATGGCATTCGTTTATTGATGTATTGAATGCATTTGCGAAAAAGTTTAATGTAAAATAGATTTGCTGAAATGTAAATAATGTATAACACAATAAAAAAGAATGTTGTATAAAACTGTCTTGTTTATTTACAATATTCATAATAAAATTGACAATTACCAACAACTTAACTTATACAACTAATACAACATCAATAAAATAATAGTTTATACTATCTATATACAAAATCCTTTACAACAAAATCACCATCACTGCTTCTTAATACATCAATAATTTCAAAAGGACTATGTCCTCGAGCTCTTTGAATTATATGATACACACAATAAAATCCACATGTAGATGATATTGGTGTTTGTAATGGAACTGAATTATAAATGAAATTAAACTTTAAAAACTTATTCAAACGATTGTCTATAAGTAAAAGTCCATAAGAGTCAGAATATTCTGCAGGGTCTTTGTCATAATATACTGTCACCCAATGCTCTCCTGACTCATTATGATCATCTGTGTTGATGACATAGGCACCACGTTGTAAAGATGGTAACTGGTCCATGAAAAACACACCTTGAAACAAGTCTTTTGTCGTGGCATCATGGGACAGTATGGCTTCTATCTGCTTCGTGTTCATGACTGGTAGTCGAACTGAATGCTGCGATTTGCACTTATTTCAGAGATGTTATCAAATTCAGCATAGACTATAACATTGACTGTATTTTGCAAGGCACCGGCAAAATTGATTTCTAGTCGCAAATTCCCATGTTTGATAAGGGCATAATGATCATCACCATCATAATCAGGTATTAAGTCAAAAGAAAATAAAGCAAAACCTCTAGGCCAATCTTCCCGTTTTATGATGGAACTTTTCTCACCATTCAATCTATCAAAAGATTTGTAAAGAGTTTCAAAAGCGTAAAGATATTTGTCCCAATTTATGTCAAGCTTGAGAGGTTTGGATAGGACTGGTTCACCATCCGTGTAAAATTGCATATAGTTAAGATGAAAATGTTCAAAATTGTATGGATTTCTCAATACTGTTCAGGCAAAGGATTCATTATGAATCAGTCCAATGATTGGTAATTGGCCTAAAAAGATGTTATCTTTCACAAAAGATTGAAATCCAGCTGGAATAGCTAAAATTTTACATTCTTTTCTAGTAATAAGAAACTTAGCAGGACTTTTCATCAAAGCATCTGTATGTCCTAACTGAATACCTGAACTAACCCTCACTTTGCGAATTGTTACAAACGCATCTCTCACTTCTACTTTAGAACCATTATTTGCAGCCATTAATACATATTCATCTTTTTATCTATGTAAACGCAATTTTATACTGATGCCATTGGGAAGATAGCGATCCTGCTCAAACAAATCTACCCTTAAACCACCTGAAAGCATAAACTCACGGCTTAGATGTGTATACAAATAACGATTATGTAAACCATTATTTCCTTGTAGAGCTAGATCACCACCATCAACATTTACATGAAAATCTGATACATATCTTTCATGATAAGCTCTTTTCACCTCATGACTATTAATTGATCCAGCAGTGTCTTTATACATGAGACGCATAGAGCGCTCAGAATGGAGCCTTTCTTCCGAATCATGAATGAGGTTGGATATAATGCTGGTATAACCATGAGTACTGTTACTATGCTATACCAAACGATTATTTAGAAATAATGCAATATTAGACCATAACCCATTAAACAAATCATTAATGCATGAAACGTTATCATCTGCACCACATGGTGTTCCATCAGCCTTTACAATGCTGCATACGATATGAAGTCTACTGTTCTTTAAATCTAGATATTCTTCTGTACTCGCAGGAATGTAGAATTCTATTGCAGCGCCCTCTCTAATGGTAGTCAGTGATTGATAGTCTACATTATAACTTTTTTCTACAGCGGTTTGCGTTGGTGGTATGTGAAACCATTCCAATGGAGAAAGAATACATTCACAAGAATGATTATGAACTAAAGACATATCTTTCTTATATTTTGTTGATATTATCCGTTTAGCTGCTTTTCGCCTTCTGACAGGTTTTGTCGGTTGCGCTCTCTTTTGTCCTCCTAACACATCACCAATCACGCTGTGCTTCTCGACCTGTAACATCTTTCGCGACATGTTTTGCAGCATTTTTAAGATGTGGTGCAACGATTTTAGCCCCTGCCTTAAGCAGTGGAATAGCTTTGCGAGCCAATGATCCCAGTATTGAACCAATACTATCTCCATATTGTATTCGCGCTCCTTTAAATCCTGGTAATTCCCCACCCACTTGACGAAGAAAATGGTTGCGATATGTGGACGGATCGTGTGTATATGCTTTCATAATGCTTTTGGTCGAAAATGAAGTTTACATATCACTTTCTCAGTTTGAAATGAAACATTATGACCTGTGTCATCCTTAATATTCATTTCTATCGTATCAAATGTGGATGTGTTTACAGGGACGTAATGAGGTTCTTCACAAGTTTTCATAATAATGTCACCATCATCACCTTTAATGGCAACAGAACGTAGTAAAGAAATATAATAATCTCCAACTACTTGTGGCTCACAAATTTTGCAGTACACAAAAAGTGTATAAAATCCATGTTTTACATCCGATTGATGTTCAGCAGGACCGTATTCTTTATACCATTTATCTGGTATAAACCCTAAAATCTCAGCTAATCCAGTAGAAAAGACAATATCATAATCATCTCTCAAAATAAGATAAACTCTTCGACTAATTTTATCATACTTTAACTGAATAGGGTTTGCATTAATAGATTTTTGTACTGCTACGTTTATTGCAGTGCATATTTCAGGTATGGATCTGTAGTAACCATATGGAATGGTAACTTGATAAAATGTTTCTAATGATGATCGATAATCAAGAGTATATTCCTGGCCTCATTGTCGTCCATGTGTGTGGGTATTGAATTTCAGCTAAGACTACTTCATGTTTTCCTTTCAAATATAATGTACGAGGTAAACGAATTTGATAAGTAGAAGCCTTGTTGTTGGGATAATAGTTCATACTGGCATTGCTCGGTAAAGTAATGTAAAAACTTGTTGACTCAATGACGGCTAAATCATTTATGTGATGTAGATAGACTAGATGTGTATATACATTTGACACTCTTCATCCACACTGTCTACATTGCTATCTAAATTGCTGTCTAAATTGCTATCTACATGATCTACATTGGTGTCTACTACTTCTCGTTGACAACAAGCACTTACACACCTAATTTTTACATGAATAGTATTTTTATTTTCATTTTCTTTACAACAACAACACCATAACTCTTTTAATCCATGTTAAAATTTTCCCATCCTTCTGGAAACAACCTTTGTTGACGTTGTTGTATCTCTTTTGTAATATCTTCACGAATTGTCTTTTTGCCAAAAACCGTTTTTTGGAATATTAGGGCCTACAATTTCCTCAATAAACTGCTTCCATCCATGTGGTGGTTCTCGTCTTCTTTTCTTCTTGTAGCAACCAATGCTTCTTTCAACAAATCAATAATGTAGGAAATTCGTAATGACAGTATCCGTTTTCAAAACAAGTTCATTTTTATCTGTCCATCTCGTACCATATTTCTTAAGTTCTGCTAGAAGTTGTGTTAGTTTAACATATTAAATAGGTTGAAAATGATTTGGAAACTGTTGTGACTTTTCTGCTTTTTCTGCATTGGATGATGTAACAGACTTTTCTTGCTGTTGCTGTGACAGAATTGTTCGTAAATGACGACCAAGAACTTGAGAATTTCTATTGCCTTTTCACGAGTTCGTTTCCCACGTAAAAGTGTATCCACTTTCGTTTTGATTCCACCATCTTTTGTCTTCTTTTCTAACAACATTTTATATTCATATTCAGGAATGAGGACCATTTTCAAACTATGTTTCATTTTAACAGCAACTGAGCTAACAAGGGTAATGCAAATTTGGCAATAGCTCCAATGAATCCTCCTTTCTGATTAACCAACTTCCTTTTTCTTCGAAGTAATATCTTCTTATCTGCCAGTGTGCGTAGGGTATGACATTCACACATGAATTCCTTTTGAGCTTAAGGGTAAATGTCCTCGCAATATATTCAAACAAATTTGAAACAAATTAGTTAATTCCTCCTTAGTAGCTTGTCGTAGCAAGGATTTACGCCGTTTAGGCCCGCTGCGTGCAAGCAAGTGAAGAAAAGGCTGGTTAGCTTGAATACGTTTAGACATCTTGGCTGCAAATGGTCAAGTGACTTGGTTCTTGTTCATACACTACTTTATCAACATATACATAATGCGTATCTTTTGGTAAAATGCCTGTACGAATACGTAGTTGATCATTCGTCTTCGGCTTCAAATCAATGAATAAATAGCCATGAGGGTTGCTGGTAGCATCTTGATAGGCTTCTATGAGAAATTGAGGTTTTCCAGGATACATTTGTTGCGCTAATATGCTTATTTGTTGACTGTCTCTAGGATTTTTAAACAGAATGATGTAATGTGTATTCAAACTAACATTTCGCATTTCTCAACCATGATGGAACAAATTATGTACAATAAAAATGATACTTAGATTTTGATGACTGCTGCCAACACTAAAGAGACGTGTCATACGCTCATCACTATGACATTGGGTCATTAAGTCGTCAATGATGAGTAAGTTGGGTGTTTTTCGGGTTAAAGCGCTCTTTAATGTCATCTGGAATGCCTTGGTAACATTCCACACCTTTCACTCCCTTATACAAAGACTGATCTGCTGCATAGAGCCATAAAATGGTTTTTGGAGAGGGTTTAATTAACTTTTATTCTAGAATTTCCCTAACCAGAGAAGTTTTACCACTGCCTGTAGGTCCAGAAACCGAACATGTGAATGGATGCTTCATTTTTGAATGTCTGTTTCTTTCACCCAGCTGTTAAACTTCTTTGGCCAACCTAACCACTTAACAAATAATTCTTTAACACCTCATCTTTTTCGTATTTGCAAGACCTTTTCAACTCTGTAGACAGATTCAATATCTTTTGTCACTTACTGCAGTTCTTCTTCATAGAAATGTCCATCAATATCTTCGTCCAAAAAGTCTTTCACACTATATAAGTGTATTTCTTGCTTCTTACAACGATGTGTGATAATGAAGACTTCTTGCGTCCACCTTATATGATAATCTCGTTGAAATGTATATTTCATGTGGGAATTGCGAACATGGTCACCAATTTTAAATTTGTAGGGTTTTATCTTCTGCTTTGGTTTCAATTTCAATTTGTCTACATATATATACTTCCACACTTTAGATTCGTTGTCTTTACGAATATCTACAGGAGCATACTTATTAGGGACGGAGCCATGAGGTCTATGGTTGTAGTTATACACCACGTCCGGAAGGATGTCCATATAGCGATAAGTTTGATTATGTAGGAAATATCGATACATCATTTCCCTTTAGAGTACGAATGACTCGCTCAGCAAAGTTGGCTTTGGTTTATTCTTTGTTGTATAGACATGTATTCCCTCCTTCTTCAAAAATGCTTTTACCTATCTGTTTTTAAATTCAGTTCCTTTATCTGACCTTAGAGTTCGTGGTCTTCGTTGTGTTTCATGAAAAATCTTTTGAAAGGCTTGTATGACACTGGTATGTGATTTATTAGGTATTGGCTGTACCCATAAATATTTGGAAAACACATCAATGACAATGAGTAAAAAGCGTGTGTCATCATTATAGGGAGCTATGTTTCCCATGTCAGCTAAATCAATATCCCACATGTCATCAATACCACGTGTAATGACACGTTGCCTTTTAAACCTGTATTTTACAGGTTGTAGTAAACTGAATGCATCTTGATCTTGCAACCATTTCCTCTCTTTAGAATGAATGACTGGTTGATCAGGTTTTTTAATATATCATAAAGTTTGTAAGGACCAGCGAATGCCCGGGTTGACCAGGTTTAAAGTAAATATTGGTTAAGTAGTCTGTTCACGTCGACATGTTAACACTAAATGATCACCACTTGTCAACAGATCATACATTTTATTTTGTCATATAACTCAATCAACATATTTTTACAACTCAATCAGCATATCTTATATTTTATAACTCCATCAACATATCTTACAAATCAAGTATTGATACAATGGCGTGAACAATTGGAGTCCATTGATCTTCAATGTACATTCACCAACTACTTAATTCATCACCATATTTCTCACAACGTTGATTTACATTATCTAACACTTTATCTAAATGAATATAATATTTAGCTTCATTCCAATATGCATAGATACATGCAGAATGACAAGTGTGTTCTTGAAACTCTTCATTTTGACAAGCAGGACATACTAAACATGCACATTTTTTTACAGCTAATAACACTTCTTACAATAAGTGTTCTTCATTTGCATAATATATTGTCTCAATGTAATGTCTGCCTTTATACTGCAATATAGATTAACCACTCTCTCACTTCATCAAACAGTCTTGGATCAAATCGAGCAAAGTGATATGCCGCTTCCACATCAAACTCCTCAGCTCCGTCAATACCTGAAAGCACACACTCTTTGATGAAATCCTCACGTAAGTTTGGCAAGTTCAACGTGGAATGCGCAAGTTAGCATTAGATGTCAAGGTGTTGCAGTTCTTGCTGAACAGATCCAAAACGCGCCAGTTCACTTATCATGTAGTCCACGTACTTTTCCTTGAAACATGTTTCTACATCCATCCTTGCTTCACATGTCCATATAACAGTTGAAAAAACACGTCTGCACACTATGACGGCTGGCAAGCAAATGACTTTCCCAAAAAAGTCTTACTCTCCAGATACTGTTAGTGAACCACACCTATTGCAGAAGTTGTCTGGCTCACACAACTTGCAATTGTACTTCTGGCAGTGGCAATCATAATCTCAGCATATCCGTAAGCACCACAATATTCACAGGTAAGTCCAAGTTGATTTTGCACGTTCATATTCTCCAATTGGACTTCAGCCAGTCTTTTCTTGGATAGCTTTGACACCTTCATCCGATTGTCCTTTTGCAGTTTGATAACAGTTTTCTTGCCATGACATTCCGTACATGGCTCAGGTTTGGCGAATAAGGTTGAGTTGATGTTATCCATCTCCTGAAGCAATGTCTCCCATTCACCATCATTCATGTTGATGTAACGCGTATATTCTTTGTCTTCAAACAGTGATGTGCGCACAAAACTCACATGGCGCATGTCTTGGTATGAAATGACTTCAAGCCACTTCGTTTGCGTTAAGTACAGTTTGAAGCCAATGTCACGTAAATTTCTGACACACAATCTTCCACAAGGATGGTGATAAAGCAAACCATCTCTCTCCACGCTTGATCCGAAGAAATGGTCCAAATTTTTCATGCTCCACAGTAATGGTTAAGCTTGCACTAATTTTAAAGCCGCTTGTCTTCTCCATGGCTGCGCATTGAATGATGACTTCACTTCATCCCCCATTCCTTTTTATATGGGCATCACATGTATGTTTTCATGAGATGTCATCTCGTTGAATCCATCAAGAAAGGCTGTTGACAAACCGTCTGTAAGAGATTGTTTCATGAATATTACTAAAAAGTCTCCTCGTTTGACACTACCTATTATCCAATCAAAGAGCATTGACATGGTGAAATGTCATTTTTCATAGAGGTAGGCCATCATATCATACACCTTAATGCGTTCTTCAAGGTATTTGAAACCATGTAGCATGACCTTTGCACATTTGGAATCGTGATCTTCATCAACACGCTTTGGCGCCGGTAAACACAAAGTCTTAAAGTGTTCCGCATGAAGGCTTCTAATAAGTTGAAAAGTTGGGTCATGGCTTTGGAGAACTGTGGCTCTGACGCGGGAACATGCTGTGTGTAGATAAGCTGAATGACGGCACTCAGTTCTCGTTAGGTACATGTACGTGTGTTGGTCGCAAAAAACCTTCTTCACATTAGCACCGTAAAATGTTGCAATCGATCAGTGGAAGCACTGCTTGAAAGTTTCCTTTCAACAGTGTGACATCTTCATCAGTAACATGAATGGTCTTGCTCGACTCAAATTTAGATTTGAGATGTTTGTCGTAGTCGTCGTCATCATCGTTGTCGCCGTCATCATCGTTGTCATCGCCGTTGTCGTCATCGCTTGATATAACCACTTCTTCCTCAAGATGCTTTAAATGCGCTTTTAACTTTGTGCTGTGTTGTGTGTTTGTACCATTTACAAGTGCATTTGCAACCCAGAACGGGTAGTCAGGTCCCTCAGGATCTGGCATTCCTTGCTGCACTGTAGACACGTCTGACGGAGCATCTAACGCTTCCTCTGGCTTTCTTTGCTGCACTGTAGGGACATCTGACGGAGCCCCTAATGTTCCTCCAAGGCTTTTTCAGCGTCTACCATTGTACTTAGGTACGCAGCATTCTCCTCCACAGTTAAAACTGTATCTGCAAAAGCAGTTGTTTCGAAGCGAAACAGGTCATCAATGTCCATGTTGCTAGCTGGAGGTGTATTCAGAGACGTTTCCATGATGTCTTGGTGATGCAATTGTCGTGTCATCGACGAACTGGCCTTTTTATACTACTATTTGTGACCCGGGGGTTGGGTCCTCACATGGCATATATATTGGGGAGTCCTCACATAGTATATATCCTGAGGGATGGGTCCTCACATGGTATATATATGAATGGCCCAGGGAGTCCTCAATGGGGGACCCGGAGGTCCTCCATGGAGGACCCGGGGGGTTCTCACATGGTATAAGTCCTAGGTATATGGTATATATAGAGTGGGTGACCCAGCGAGGGGGACTCTGTCCTCGTTTTCAGGCAGCCTCGTTTCAGACAGCCCTAACTCAATTCCTTCTCACTTTGACTTTGTCTGTGCGCTTGTAAGGATGGAGTTTAAGGATCAATTTTTCACCGCGGAGCGATAGCGGAAGTATCTGCTTTCAGACAAGGACATTGGATTGATCGAGGAGATCTACGTTGAGTACGAACTCTTCAAGCTCGAAATGTGGAGGAAACGTGTTGCTGGCCACAAACAGCATAACAGATTCGGCAGGGCGGCGGAGGAGTTCCGCTCTCCGGATATGTTGCTAGAACCGTCGCCCTGCAAGCCGAAAGTGGTCAGAACGCCTGTGAAGCCGTACGTGTCTGTGAGGAGAGTACCGGCGGAGCCTGTGGTGACGAGACGTAGACGTGGCGTGGAAAAACCTGCTACTGTGAGCAAGCCTGACAGTCCGCCAGCACTCTCACCAGCTATCACACCTGCTGCCAGTCCTGACGAAGTGACGGTCGCTGTTGCCAGTATCCAGTTACCAGCCAGATACAGCCGCCTTCCGACTCTCGCCAAACCACTTCCTTTGTTGACATAAAACTGGATGACCCCAGCAAAGAGTCGCTTCAAGAGGTCGTGCGCTTCCTCGACTCGGTGGATAATGCCAGGTTCTGTGAGTTCTGCAGTTTTCTCATACCGCAGGGCATCACGAGGCATGCGCACGAGACGAGTTGCCCAGACGCTATGAAGCCCGAGTCACATAAGGGCAGCGTCCTGGGCACGGAGTTTATGTCAACCAGGGCGGGGGTAGCGGCGCATAAAAGGAAGCGCGGCTGCAAGAGCAACAGCAGCAGGCAGTAGACAGCATCATCTCCCGGCTGCCCTTTCTGGGGTGGTTGTGCACCATAGTTGTGCTGCCCATAGGTGGCCACGAACCACCAACCATGTGGCTATGGGTCCTCTGTTTTTCCCCGAGTAAGCTAATAGCACTTCTAGTGAATGATGTGTAAAACATAACACCCCCCCCCCCCAAAAAAAAAAAGTTTTGGCTATATGAACTGGAGTTCCTCACAAAAGGACCCATGGTTTATTCTCCCATGGAGGACCCAGGGTTTGTGTTCTCCCATGGACGACCCAGGGTGTGTCCTCACATGGAGGACTCAGGTTGGGTCCTCACAAGGAGGACCCAGGGTGGGTTCTCAAATGGAGGACCCAGGGTGTGTCCTCATATGGAGGACTCAGGGTGGATCCTCACATATTTGTTGTATTTAATAGAATTTCTTTGATTCTGTAAAACTAAAAAACACGTTAAGATTTGTATTCATTAATTTCGGGATTGAATTTATTATCGGTTGAGTGGTATTCACGTGAGGTCAAAGCGGCGCGAAAATTATGGTAGCATCGGTGGTTTGCAGAAATGCATAATGATCATAAACCGTTGTTATCCAACAGCTAACCTCTGATAGGATCTTTTTTTTATAGATCAGCTGACCTGTCTGAACCGCTGAAGAGGTTGGCTGTTGAACAACAACTGTCGTAAGCGACAACACACCTCTGAATCACAATCGATCGAATCGTTTACAAACTTTTATTAATTTTTTTCAATAATGTTTAGTAAATACATCTACAGATCTTACAAACAATCTTAAATTGGAAAGAACACAAATAGTAAACAGAACTATTATTACGCTCTCTATTATTTCAAGTCACTTTTTTATCAATAACCTGTGCAGTAACCCATTTAATTGATGAATACCTCAAGTAAAATTCATTTGTTGTTTCTTGTTTGGATTAATAAATTACCGCTAGCTGCGCCATTCGCTGAAACTTTGCTTTATCTACCATGACCGGGCATGCAGTGAATTAAATAGAGCCATTGCTATGTCAAATAGTAATTATATATATATATATATATATATATATATATATATATATATATATATATATATATATATATATATATATATATATATATATATATATATATATATATATATATATATATAAAAGAGTTTCAACGGAAATATTTCCTACTTTTACGTACCCTTTAAGTAAAAGCTATATAGAAACAGATGTTGTAAGGAAATCACACAAGAACAAGTTGTGTGAACAGTTTTTGCATAAACATACCCCCGATTTTGTTTTATATATGTATATATATATATATATATATATATATATATATATATATATATATATATATATATATTCCCTGTTATTGCCTTTGCAAATAGTTACAAAGGTAAGGAATTAACTTTGATTATGGTTAAATCGATTACCCACGCGTAACAGATGATGGTTGTTTAGTGTAAAAGAAGTAGAAAAGGGTGTTTCTAAAAGTGACATAAACGGAAGTAAAACAAAATCGGGGGTATGTTTACTGCAGAAACTGTTCACAGCACTTGTTCTTTTGTGATTTTCTTACAACATCTGCTTATATATAGTTTTTACTTAAAGGGTACGTAAAAGTAGGAAATATTTCCGTTGAAACTATTGGCACAGCTTTTGAGTTAAAACTACACTTTAATTTTTGCCACTGGGACGTCCGAAGTCCCATTGAACCCTTTCTGTCTTCTTAGGACAGAAAGGGTCACAGTTCCTTAAATAGAAATGACATTGATCTCAACTTTCGATGCTCTGGATCTTTCGGTGCACGTTTCAGGACAGCAAGGTTCGGACTAGCCGAGTTCGGACACACTGAGAAGTATCCAGGCGCATTATTTGCGACCACAGCGAAGGGTCACTGGGAACTACGAAAACTACCAAATTTGAGGAAAGGGTCCTTTGTAGTTGTAGAATCATTGTTGTTGTTGTAGGTGATAATGGGGGATTCTTTATCCTGATCTCAAGAAAACAAATTTTTCTCAGTACAATTGTGTGATGCACTCGTTCTGAAATTGGCTTGAGTCGTGCGCCGAGATTAATGAAATTGACATCAGTAAAGATAGAAACGGTCCCGAATTTTAAAACACGATTGTTCTTTGGTGAAAGAGAAATTTGACATTGAGGCGAAATCTCCATCATTTCTTTAATTTTTACCGGGTTAGTTTGTATTCGAAACGCAGAATTTTTGCGCATTTTGTTCGGCATTCCCAAATGTGATTTGGTCTATTTGTTACAGTAGATCGCAATTGGTGACAGTACAATGTTCCATTGCAGCTGCAAATTTTGCAACTCGAGACTCCCACATTCCTCATATTTTGATTAGCGGATTCGTACTTAGACTTAAGCCGAAAAATTTTTGCGTTTAGCCTGAGTTCAGCTGGAATAAGGATATAAAGATATAAAGAAAATCTGGCAAATGTCAACAAAATTCCATTTTGCAATAAACGTATTCATATGTTTGCTGTTAAAAAGGCTGAATAATATGTAAGACAGTTTTTTAAAGACCATGTACTGGCTTTTTAAATTCGAAAGTGCATGTTATAACAAAATTAAGAGTTTGGTGTTTTTTCCTTATCATTTCTGTATAATTAATCCCAAACAATATGCAGTCGAAACGACACCTTCATCGGAAAGAACGGAAAGTGCGAATTGGCTTATGTTTACTTGTAAGAAAACAAATTTGTTTCCAACCACTGACGATGCTCTTTTCCATTTTAACAATTTGGATCTGTTGTAACCATTCTTCTCCCCTCATTATCTGTTGTACGTGCCTGTACAACAGACTATAAAAAAGGAAGCAAAAGTTCCCACATACTGGTTGCAAGTATATCAGATGGCCATGGCAGGATTTCAATTTTCGTACTTGTCACCTATTTCACGTTCAATGCCTGAAGTGCTTTAACTAGAAGTGCACTAGATGCGCTCATTCGGAGTCCGTTATATCTTTCCACCAAGAAAGGTGCATTATTGTCAAGGGGTCATAAAAATGCAATTCAGATGAAAAACACACACACTCAAAATGAGCTCACGAGTCTCTAGTTTATCTAACTGTTATGTAGTAAGTCACTGTAGGAACCTTGTGTAGGCTACTGAAAAGCTACTCGTAACCTAATCCATCAGAATTACTTGGAAATTGCCGTTATAGTTTCTAACGTACTGTATTTCACTGACCTGAAATCTATGTTTGGTGCTTGAACCTGGCCACAGGGTGTCAACGGCCTGGAAAAATCTGGAAAAACCTTTAATTTTACACATAAGTTTTCCAGACCTGGAAAACACCTGGAATTTTGAAAAACGTCCTAAAACCTGGAAAACACCTTTAAATTCAGTTTCGGAGATACTAAATTTTTCCAGGTTACTCCAGGTTGTTTTTCTTGATTTTCGCGATCATTATATGTCTCCCCCTAAGGGAGACATATATAGCATTTGGTGTGTCCGTCTGTCCGCAGTGAGTTCTTATGAAATTAATGAGTCGATTTTTCTCAAAACATACATACATATTGGGGTACATGTCTAGATGATGCCCGTGGTATTTTTTTTTTTCGTGTCCTCATAAATTTTTGATTTTGAACTTTTTTTGGCCATATTGTTGCGATATCTCCGAAACGGTTTGTTGGATTAGGCTGAAACTTGGCAAGAAGAACTCACAAAACGTGTAAATGTTTACTGCGAAGTTTTTCTTCATTTCCGTTGAAAATGTATTTTTGGCGAATTTTTCAATTTTTGATTTTTAACTTTTTTGACGATATTGTTGCAATATCTCCAAAAAAGTTTGTTGGATTAGGCTGAAACGTGGCAAGAATAACCCACATATAGTGCAAATGTTTACTGCGAAGTTTCTTTTCATTTCCGTTGAAAATGTATTTTTGGCGATTTTTTTAATTTTTGAATTTTAACTTTTTGGGCCATATTGTTGCGATATCTCCGAAACAGTTTGTTGGATTAGGCTGAAACTTGGCAGGAAGAACTCACAAAACGTGTAAATGTTTACTGTGAAGTTTTTCTTCATTTCCATTGAAAATGTATTTTTGGCGAATTTTTCAATTTTTGATTTTAAACTTTTTTGGCCATAATCGTTGCGATGTCTCCGAAGCAGTTTGTTGGATTAGGCTGAAACATGGCGAGAAGAACCCATATGTAGTGGAAATGTTTACTGCGAAGTTTTTCCACGTGACTGATTGGGGGCGGGGGAGACATATCCGTTTTTGTTTTAACAAAAACACTGGCCAATCTAGTTTTGTATCAGTTTGTCATATAGAAATTTGTTTTTGTCGATTGCTGAGGAGTTTTCCGCACGCGTCTGTGCTATCATGTATCACATGTATTTGTTGTCTGGCTTACAGTTGAGGCACCTGCCGTTTTTAAGATCACTTTGTTACCCTTGAACCACACACACAGGAGATATGTTTTTCCTTGCATCAGTTCATATTTTGGATTACATTTTTATTGTGCAAAAAAATATTGTTTTTTCGTCTTCTGCAGTTTTATCAAATGGCTTTTGACGAAAAAAATGTGTTTCATGCAAGTTTTCATAATTCAGTGGTCCTGGGTACGACGTCTGTTCTCCCGTGAGGCGGGGACCCTTTTTACTTTGACTCACATTTTGAGTTTCTAGGTCTTTGCTATCTTTTCTCTCGACAAAAAACATGTTTCTGATTTATTCCCCACAGGTTCTACTAGGGAATATATGCGATCGACCGCGTGTCGGTCGGTCGGTCTGTCATCAAGAGCTTGTTAACACGATAACTTAAAAACTGCTGCAAGGATTTTAATGAAACTTGGTGTGCAGCTTCTATGGTGATATCGAAGATATTTAACTTTAGCTCCATGAATAAGCCATCATACATTTCATTGATTAGTATCCTAATTAAACTCATTTCTCTTGTTTCTGTCATCCTTGTTCGTTGGTCAGTTGCTTCTGATTTTGGCTTTGGTGCTAATATATATAATTTTCAGGTGTTGGGGCTCTTACTCTTCTGGTGTCGGCTTGAAAATATAAACGTTTGCGATTGGTGAAGGACTAATATGGTGTACAATTAACTGAAAAGTGTAAGCAATAATATTTTTCATGCTGTTTACATTTGATCAATCGCATTCGAACCTTTGCTGTGATGAAATTGGATACTTTCACTACTACTGAGTGGAATTGTACTCGAACATCTGAGTAAGGTTTTCTGAGGATATTCCGGTGCCAGCTTGAAAGAAATATAATGTTAAAAGGAACCTGGAATTTTTTCGAATTGAACCTGGAAAATCCTGGAAAACACCTGGAATTTTTTTTCATGGTTGGCGTGGACTGGACACCGTGTGGCCAGAGGCACAACACACTTTAAGTCAAAAGATAAGCCTAACCACACTCCGGTGCTTCAAGATTAGTCCCAGCAAGAGCCATCTCAGACAGCTTAAAATAATCGCGTCGGTATCAAAAATCAAACCCCGAATTGAAATTGGTCAGGTCAGGAATTCCCCAAGTACTCTGCGTTATTTGGGATAATTTTGGATCTTATGCATGCGTAGAAAAAGAAGTCAAGATTCAGTCACTGCGACGTCCGTGGAAATGTTACATCTTTCATCCCCGCAAAGAGCAAAGACAGATAAAGGTTCTTGCAATGACTGTTTCTGTTTCAGGACTTGAAGCTGAGTTTAGCTGATCAAAAGTCGTGTGGAAGCTTGTGTATAGTGTCTTAAAGCTGTTTGCTTCAACTGAAAGGTAATGATACTATTTATAACTATTTCACTCGTATTTGTTTTTGCATTCAACCACACAGTCTTGAAACATCCGTAAATTTTACGCAGATACTCCATGTGCGGCCCCTTAGGGCTTATCAGATCTGACCAGCCGGCTCTGTTCGGTGGTCTTGTGAAATCACTTTTGAAAAAAGTGTGTGTTAACCTTTTTTCAAAATGCATCTCCTCCTACAGTTTTCATCGGATCTTCTTGAAATTACACATGTTCAATCTCTAGGTGGTCCTCTATCGGAAAATTACTTTTTTTCGCGATCGGCCGAAAAGAGGCATAATGACGGGACTTTGAAAATTGTCAGAAATTTGTATATTTTGTTATCTATTTTGTACATATATCTACAATATCTATGGGCAGTAGTTGAATATAACATCTCGTTGTCGCCCCTCCTTTCCCCTCTCTCACCACCACCCCCCCCCCATCCCGACACACTCGATAAGTTACTTTTGACTGGATTGAATGTGTAGAAAAGGCCGTGTTGTGTATGCATGTCTTAATGCAGGTTAACAGAAGCCTGTGATTTCCCCATGACCTATTTTTAGCATTGTAGTTCCGATGTATGCTAAGCCTTTGGAGTCAATCAGTAGTTGTGTGTGTTGCAAAAAGGGCCGATTACACAAGAGACGCTACAAAGAAAAATTCTTTCTCAGTGCAGTGGGGGGTGGGGAGACGAGGTTCAGGGGTCGCGACCCCCTCAACCCTAAATTAAAAAAAAAAAAAAAACTGTTAAGCTTTGAGTTTTCTGAAACTTTCAAACTCGAGGTGTCAGAAGTTGAAACCCCCCCTCCCCCCTCCCCTTCTCGAAAATTAGGATCTGGCCTGATTCTTGCAGTCAGTTGTGTTTGAGTGACAGGTCACAATTAAAAGCCACAAGAAGAGAGAAAGCTATGTCTCCCTTCATTGTTTAGTAAATTTGATCTATAAAATTTGACAGTTGCTTTGGTGGTTAGTCGTGGTGAATTCCTGTTATTTTGTCTTTGCAATAAAATAGAACGACAAGTGACCATTAACACAAGTATCTCCATTTCAAAAAATAAATAAATAAAATTCCAGACTAGTGATTAAATTAACTAGTTTTTGACTGATTGTGTTGTTGGGGGATGGGATTTATTAGGCCCCCGTCCGTCTGTCATCGCTTTATACTCCTTTGAATTTGGGGGCGGTTGGGGCCTGCTTGTGTTTCACAAATACTTACTTGTTGTAATATATTCAGACAGGGGTCCGTCTTACCGAAAAATGTCTGGTGCAGTCATATTTTATTTATACAACAGCTGAATGTATGATTTTGTCAGCAACAATGCGATAATAAAGTGGTTTACTCTCCTTGCGTTGGGCTCGGCTGGTTGCAGTGTCCCTGGGCATTCCTGTTCCTTAAATATGTTTCCCTCGTAAAGGGGACACTTTTTATTTTTGTACTTTCTATGTGTTTATGTAGTGTTTACGTCTGGTGTAGACACTTGATTTTGTTAACACGATAACTCTCGAACGAAACGTCGTATTAACTTCAAACGTGGTGAGATTATGCTTGGGTTGGCCCGCCGGTTGGTATTATATCTGTCATAGGGTGTAAAATGTGGCGTCATAGGGCATCAGAATGACGATTGCCTCATTGCTGGAACTGAAGAACGAAACGCCGGAGTGGCTTCAAACTTGGCAGGATAATGCCTTGCTTGGGTTCGACGGTTCATAATGTATTTGGTGTATTTTGCGCAACGCGTGATGTTATTGTTAACACGATAACTCACGAACGACAAGTCGGATCAACTTCAAACTATGAAGCATGCTTTCTGCTGCTTTTTGGCCGATAGGCACGTACGAAGACAAGGTAATGTATCATAGTCATAACTACACCTAAGGTACAGACCGTTGCTGTAAACTTGGGGTAAAGTGTTAGGGTTGCGTTAAGAGTCGTATCTACATTAGATGGCCCTGAGGATGGGGTGGGGATGATGGTTAGCAAAAAAAAAAAAACAAAAAAAAAAAAAAAACGCCTTCCATACCCGGAGAAGAACGACTGCGGTAAAACCTATTTGTAACGACCACCTTCAAGACTCGGATAAAAAATTGTAAAGTCAAACCTGTTTGTCATGACCCCTTCCAGATTCGGATAAAAACAAACGTACGGTAAAACCTGCCTGTATTAATCAATTTCCAGACCCTCAAAATTGCCACGTATAGTAACACTGCTGTAGTGACCAACTTCCAGACCAGAATATACGAAGGACGTATATAACAGTGTATTATTTAAAATAAGAATTTATGAGGCAAATAAGAAATCAGATATTTTTTGTCTATAAAGTGGAGCTGTGCAACGAGGATTTTTGAGATTTTCGCAAAAATTGGGAAAATGGGGAAACTTTGAAAATTCAACCAAATTGACCTAGTCAGTGGGTGTTTGTCGGCGCCATATCTCCGTAACCATTGCAGCGCATCAATTGTTCTCTTGCACATGCAAAGACTATATAGTGGACCTGTGCAGCGAGGGGTTATTTTGAAAATTTCGCAAAAATTGGGAAAATTGGAAAACTTTGAAAATTCAACGCAATTGGCCTATTGAATGGGTGTTTGTCGGCGCCATATCTCCGTAACCATTAAAGCGATTCAATTGTTCTCTTGCACCTGCAAAGACTATATAATGGACCTGTGCAACGAGGGGTTATTTTGAGATTCTCGCAAAAAAAGTGGGAAAATGGGAAAACTTTGAAAATACAGTGCAGTGGATCTATTCAGTTGGTGTTTGTCGTATTGAAATCCTGTGATTGCACGCCTGCGGACGACTTAGTCAGTTTTAGTGATATGCTAATTGTTTTGTTTATTTTCGAATTTTTGACAATGAATTATGATTGTGTTTGCAGAAATAAATCCTTTATTTGTCAGTGATAAGAGAAAAAAAAGGAAATTGGTTGTTGGGGAATTATGGATTTATGAATAGGTGTCATTGACAGTGTATCATATAAGTCTGTACTTTTATGTTGTGTGTGCACTGGCCGCTCTAGTTGGCTTTCGTCATGTCCTTGAGTATTTTTAAGGTCGTTAGAAAATACTGTCTTGTGTCGTTCATGGGTTGTAAACAATGCTTCCATGCTTATAAACTGGTTGTTTTTATATTTTAATTTATAATTTTATTGAGAAATTCAAAAAAGAATTTAAAAAGAGCCTTGGAATTCTTATCGATTCGTAAGCATTTTAAAGATGTCGGATGAACGAAACCACAAATTTTTACGGTAAAAAGAATTTTTATGGGTATAATCTCTTACAATTTCTTACAATAAAAAAATATTGGACGGTGCACCATGTAACAGGTAGATTTGTTAACAATGTCAGTCAGATTTGTGAAACACCTGTCGACCAATCAGAAAGGAGGTTTTTATTTAAAAACTGAACAGTTGTTTTTGTTTGCAAAAAAAAAAACAAACGGTACTGGCTCACTAATAAAAATGTTTGACATTTTCGAGTACACTGATGTTGGTATGCACTGGCCGCTCTAGTTTTGCTGTTTCTCTGATGGATTTTTCTTGCTGTGTTTGTGTAGGGCAGTGCTGGCGTGTCAGTTTGGCTGCTCCTCTTTGAGTCACCTCGCCATTTGTTACGGCGCGGGGGTGTGTTTCCTTGAGGAGGTCTCATGATGAACAAGCAGGCTGTGATGGGCAAAGTACGCCCCGGGATTTTCCCTCCCACCCAAGCAGGTAACATTGTGTACAATTCCATTTGCTTAAAATCAGACGGATAATATAACTGAACAGTCCCCCCTTTTCTTAATAATTAACTGGTACATAATTTTATATCAAACGTGTAAAAGAACCTGTTTGCTGCTCTGTGTTTTGTTTCATTTCATTTGTAAAACAAAGACAGGTGCTTTAAGCAACACCAATAAGGCATTATTGTGAAAAATAATATTTTATAATATTATAATATTTAAGTATATGTGTAATGACTTAATAATGTGGACAGCACGCTGTGCTCAGCAGCTGCGGGGGGGGGGGGGGGGTGGATGGGGTCTGGAGCTGTTCCCGTTCCAAGTCTCCATGTGAAGTCAAATGCGTTGGCGTTGTTTTATGTAGAGAATCAGTTTGAGATGGCTGGATCCAGCACATTGCCGGGCACAAGCAAAGGCAGGCCGCACGGACAGCAAGGTATCTCCGGCACTCCTTGTCATCGGTCACTCATTGTCATCGGTCACTCATTGTCATCCGGCACTCCTTGTCATCGGTCACTCCTTGTCATCGGTCACTCAGTGATTTCTCTGCTTAAATTCATCGACTTCAATGTTATAGAAAACATATCATTTGGAATTTGAACAAAAGCATGTTTAAACTCGTTTTGTCGGTTCACAGTTAATCCTCAATAGAAGTAAGCACATTGAATATGTGTAAGTTTCTTATTCAATGCTTGGGTTTTTTAATATACAGAAAAAGAAGAATTTGAACGATGTACGTAAAAGCAATGGAATTAGATAACGTAGAAGATAATAAATAAATGATGCAATATTACTCAAATGCAGTAGTTTAGAAAATTCACTTTTCACATGTATTCCTGCGTCTAGTTGGCATATGTTGGCCTTTTTGAGGTTCCATTTGTTGCCTTGTGTGGTGCCACAGGTATATAATTTGGGTTCCAGGTCATATGTGATGGCATATGGCTACTTTCCGGGGTTCGTGGTCATGTGGGTGTCATGTGGTGGCATATGGTTATTTTGTGGGTTTCGTGGTCATGTGCTGGCATATGGTTATTTTGTGCGTTTCGTGGTCATGTGCTGGCATATGGTTACTTTTTGAGTTTCGTGTTCATGTGGGTGTCATGTGGTGGCATATGGTTACTTTGCGGGGTTCGTGGTCATGTGGGTGTCATGTGGTGGCATATGGTTACTTTGCGGGGTTCGTGGGCATGTGGTGATATATGGTTGTCGTGTTTATGCAGAGATGAGCTTTAGTGAAGGCTGCGGCTGGCAAAAAAATGGCTCGAGCCGGAATGAAATCGGGTCGGCCTGAGTGGCCGGCAACATTTTGGAAGGCTATGTCGTGAACATAAAAAAAAATGAAAAAAAAAGGCCGGTGTATTTTGGCAGCAAAGAACCATCCTTCCGGTGAAAATTGGCTTATCAAATTGTCACACCACCCCTTGATAAAATTTTCACCTCCTGCCTAGTGTCTGTATCTCTTCGTTATACATAGTAAACTATTGAACATAAGAACTGAAACCTAAACCGAAATAGCGGCTGATTTTATTGGCGAAAAAGAGTTGCAAATATTTTCGTGGGGCATGCTCTGGAATCTACCAGCCACCCTTTATGAAAATGGCATACTGTGGAGGTTTATCACAACCAGTCATTGATATATAAAATGCCGATTCGGTTCTTTAAAATGTGGATACCAATGGTATTTTTTCAACCGCTTCTCAACTCTCAGATGCAGTTAAATTATGCCATTAATCAAAGTAAAAAGAGCTTTGGTTTGAAAACTATCGCTGTGATTACCAGACGTTAAAACGTCTTTACTGTACAGATTCGGTTTTCGGTTTCATGAAAAATTGTGAAAATGACAGTATATTTTCGATTATTATCCGCCGGGGGACGGATATAGTTTTCACTCTCTCCGTCTGTCTGCATTTTCACGCGCCTAGAGTATTTATTAGTGGATGGAGTCGTTTGAAATTTTACCCAGGGGTGGTTCTAACCCTTGTGCAGTGCAGTGACCAGGAATTTTTGAAATACGACAGAAATTGACTAAATTGTTAAGTTTTAAACATTTGCAAAGTGTGTTTTTGGAGTTAACATATGCTTCTTTTTTTTTTGCGCACCACCACCAAAAATTTGCCTCACACCGCCGTTTGAATGTTTTGGGAAGTTTTTCAAATTAGTTCTTCTGTAAGTAATTTTAGTCAGATTGTTTCATTTTTAAGGCGTAGTTTTTTTTTTCTTTTTTTTTTTTCTTTTTCTTTCTTTTTTTTTTTTTTTTTTTTGAGATCCGACAGAGATTAGGCCAATGCCGGCCTTTGAAAAATTGTAAAATTTTCAGTAACTGGTTTTTAAACTCCTTTTTGGCGAATATACAAGCCTTTTGATACTTGACTCATTAGATTTCGGCTGGTCACGAATCCAATACACAACCCCATGATCTAATGTAAACATTTTATCAAAAAGTAAGTTTAAAGTTGAAGAGTATACTTATCCTGAGGGAGGGGGAAGGCTGAAATTTGACAGCAAATATTCACCGGGGGTGCATATTTGATATCAAATATTCACTCGGGTCCATAATTGATATCTCATATTCACCAGGGAGGCGTGCAAATTGGATGAGTGGGTTGAATGTTCGATAGATTTTCCGGGTATTAAGATATCAAATTTTCATGGGGGTGAGGTTTCAATGGGGGGGGGGGGGGAGGGGGGAGTGGGTGAAAATTTGCTACTACACCTTCGGGCTTTCTGTCGGCGGAGCGAAGTTTCAAAGGGGCCGACCCAAATCACAAGTTGTGCTCATCTCTATGCCTTGCGGGGCTCTGTATGGCGCCATATGCGCACCGTGTCACTTTTTACGTGGCTCCCGGCGGTTGTCACGTGGTTATATGGGTGCCATGTGCATGCCTGCGTTGTCTTTTTGGTGCCGTGTTCGCGCCGTGTTTACTATGCGCGGCTCCCGGTGGTTGTCACGTGGTTATATGGGTGCCATGTGCGTGCCTTGTGGGGCTCTGTATGGTGCCGTGTGTGCGCCATGTTTACTTTGCGTGGTTGTCATGTGACTGTGCTTGTTGTTACAGGCAATGACCTGGCGTCGCTGTTTGAGTGTCCTGTCTGCTTCGACTACGCACTTCCGCCCATCATGCAGTGCCAGAGCGGTCACATCGTCTGCTCCAACTGCCGCCCCAAGCTCACACTGTGCCCCACGTGTCGGGGACCCCTAGGTAAGAACCAACCCCTACCACAAAGCTCACGCCGTGCCCCACGTGTCGGGGCCCCCAGGTAAGAACCAACCCCTACCCCAAGCTCACTGTGCCCCACGTGTCGGGGACCCCTAGGTAAGAACCAACCCCTACCACAAAGCTCACGCCGTGCCCCACGTGTCGGGGCCCCCAGGTAAGAACCAACCCCTACCCCAAGCTCACACTGTGCCCCACGTGTCGGGGACCCCTAGGTAAGAACCAACCCCTACCACAAAGCTCACGCCGTGCCCCACGTGTCGGGGGCCCCCAGGTAAGAACCAACCCCTACCCCAAGCTCACACTGTGCCCCACATGTCGGGGATCCCTAGGTAAGAACCAACCCCTACCCCAAGCTCACGCCGTGCCCCACGTGCCGGGGCCCCCTAGGTAAGAACCAACCCCTACCACAAAGCTCACGCCGTGCCCCACGTGTCGGGGGCTCCCAGGTAAGAACCAACCCCTACCCCAAGCTCACACTGTGCCCCACATGTCGGGGATCCCTAGGTAAGAACCAACCCCTACCCCAAGCTCACGCCGTGCCCCACGTGTCGGGGACCCCTAGGTAAGAACCAACCCCTACCACAAAGCTCACGCCGTGCCCCACGTGTCGGGGCCCCCAGGTAAGAACCAACCCCTACCCCAAGCTCACACTGTGCCCCACATGTCGGGGATCCCTAGGTAAGAACCAACCCCTACCCCAAGCTCACGCCGTGCCCCACGTGTCGGGGACCCCTAGGTAAGAACCAACCCCTACCACAAAGCTCACGCCGTGCCCCACGTGTCGGGGCCCCCAGGTAAGAACCAACCCCTACCCCAAGCTCACACTGTGCCCCACATGTCGGGGATCCCTAGGTAAGAACCAACCCCTACCCCAAGCTCACGCCGTGCCCCACGTGTCGGGGACCCCTAGGTAAGAACCAACCCCTACCACAAAGCTCACGCCGTGCCCCACATGTCGGGGAGCCCTAGGTAAGAACCAACCCCTACCACAAAGCTCACGCCGTGCCCCACGTGTCGGGGACTCCTAGGTAAGAACCAACCCCTACCACAAAGCTCACGCCGTGCCCCACGTGTCGGGGCCCCCTAGGTAAGAACCAACCCCTACCACAAAGCTCACGCCGTGCCCCACGTGTCGGGGCCCCCTAGTTAAGAACCAACCCCTATCACAAAGCTCACACCGTGCCCCACGTTTCGGGGCCCCCTAGTTAAGAACCAACCCCTACCACAAAGCTCACGCCGTGCCCCACGTGTCGGGGCCCCCTAGTTAAGAACCAACCCCTACCACAAAGCTCACGCCGTGCCCCACGTTTCGTTGCCCCCTAGGTAAGAACCAACCCCTACCACAAAGCTCACGCCGTGCCCCACGTGTCGGGGCCCCCTAGTTAAGAACCAACCCCTACCACAAAGCTCACGCCGTGCCCCACGTGTCCAGGGCCCCTAGGTAAGCCCGAACCCCTACCTCCAAGCTCACCCTGTGCCCCACGTCTCGGGGCCCCTAGGTAAGCCCCAACCCTAACCCCCAAACTGACGGTGTACCCCACGTGTCGGGGACCCCTAGGTAAGACCCAATCCCTACCCCAAGCTTACGCTTGGACACCTAGGTAAGCCCCTACCCTCAAGCTCACGCTGTGCTCCACGTGTCCGGGTCCCAAGATAAGCCCCAACCCCTACCCGAAGCTCTCGCTGTACCCTGCGTGTCGGGGATCCCTAAATAAGCCCTAACCCCAAGGTCACGCTTGGACTCCTAGGTTTGGCGCCGTTCCCCCTCCCGCCCCCTCTCTTCCGCAGTAGCTCACGCTGTGCTCCACGTGTTGGGGGCCCTAGGTACCCCCTTCCAGCTCCCCCGACACCCCTCGCCTCCGCAGTAGCTGACGCTGTGCCCCACGTGTCGGGGACCCTAGGTACCCCCCTCCCTCTCCCCGTCACTGCTCGCCTCCGCAGTAGCTGACGCTGTTCTCCACGTGCCGGGACCCTAGGTACCCCCCTCCCGCTCCCCCGTCACCCCTCGCCTCCGCCGTAGCTGACGCTGTTCTCCACGTGTCGGGACCCTAGGTACCCCCCGCCCACTCCCCCGTCACTGCTCGCCTCCGCAGTAGCCGACGCTGTACCCCTCGGCCGAAGGGTTGGCACGTGGCCCACAAGACAGGTTTTCTCAATAAACTGCCAGAACCACGAAGCACACTTGGAGCGGTGAGGTGTAATGAACACTTGATAGCTGGAAGTTTGATGATGAAGTTTCGACTCAAGGCTCTGAGTGTCGTCGTGTATGGTGACGCAACATATCGACATGTGTCCTTGTCGCCCATGAGCGGCAGAACGGAAAGGTACCCCCTTCTGCCCTCCCCGTTCTGCTCAGGTGGTTGGAGACAGGTGAATGGGAGAGAGAAGAGTTTTTTTTTTGGTGAGGTAGACTGAGCTTTAATTGAAAGCAGTGTCTCCGTTTTTTTATCTAGCATGACTGAAAAAGAATGTGAAAAAAATACATAAAAACTAAATTAAATAAATGAATAAACAAAAAAATAATAATTGCATAAAAAATAGATAAATAACTATAAATAGATGATTAAGAGATGGATTGGAAAATGTTCAGTAACTTAGGGAAGATACTTGGTTTTTTCCAAGTCGATTCATTTACATCGCTTCGAGTGTTCTTTGTCGCCGACAGACCCCTGTCAGCAATTGTTTTTTCGGTCGCCTTGCAGAGCGTTTGAGAGGTGACAGTAAATTCTTCCGAACACAATGACGTTAATAATAGGCGTTTGTCACTGAAAACGAATCCTTGAAGCTAACCCTGATGAAAAGACAGATACACTTCTGCAATGGCGATCTGGACTTATTTGAGGCCAAATGTTTATTTACTCTTTTATTTACTGAGAACACAACAATAAAAGTGTGACGGATTTTGTGCACGTAAACCTGGAGTGGGGTCCTTCATTGTTGATGAAATGAGCGTCATTAGTATAAATGGTGGAACCTCCGTTCAGGAACATCTCCCTTTCAAAGAACAACTTGGGGGGCAGGAGTTGAGGGGAGGGGGTTTGAGGGCAGGGAGTTGAGGGGAGGGGGTTTGAGGGCAGGGAGTTGAGGGGAGGGGGTTTGAGGACAGGGAGTTGAGAGGAGGGGGTTTGAGGGCAGGGTGTTGAGGGGAAGGGGGTTGAGGGGAGATGAGTTGGGGGGATAGGGTTGAGGGGAGGGGGTTGAGGGTACAGAGTTGGGAGGGGAGTTGAGTGGAGATGAGACGATGGGCAGGAGTTAAGGGGAAGCGGTTTGAGGAGAGGGAGTTGAGGGGAGGTGAGTTGACCACATGTATTGATGTGTGTCTGCACGGCGGTATCTTCCATCTGCCCCTGAAACAAAGACGAAATGAGGCAATTTGATAATTGTTTGTAGTGGAAAAAAGGAAATCCTTCAGGACGCGTGGAGACTAATTCCATACAAAAAGTGACTCACCGAACAAACACCGAAATGATCGTCTAGGAACGAATTGGGTTGATGAAAAATTTATTTACTTCAGAAATAAGAGTGACCTTTTGGTACAACTGTCCGCTACAATTCTGACACATTTTTTTAAATTTTTATTCAGCGTTTCTTTATTTGAAATGTAAAGTCGTATTGTATTCGAAGTTGACGGAAAAATGTGTCCAGTGAGACTTGGTCAAAACACGGTCACAGTTTGCATTTATCACATGTTACTGCTACAGTGATGAAATGTAACTGTTACAGTGATGATGTTACTGCTGCAGTGATGATGTTACTGCTGCAGTGATGACGTGTAACTGCAACAGTGATGACATGTTACAGCTACAGTGATGACGTGTTACTGCTACAGTGATGACATGTTACTGCTACAGTGATGACATGTTACTGCTGCAGTGATGACGTGTTACTGCTACAGTGATGAAATGTTACTGCTACAGTGATGACATGTTACAGCTACAGTGATGACGTGTTACTGCTACAGTGATGACATGTTACTGCTACAGTGATGAAATGTTACTGCTGCAGTGATGACGTGTTACTGCAACAGTGATGAAATGTTACTGCTACAGTGATGACATGTTACTGCTACAGTGATGACATGTTACTGCTACAGTGATGAAATGTTACTGCTACAGTGATTACATGCTACTGCTGCAGTGATGACGTGTTACTGCTACAATGATGACATGTTACTGCTGCAGTGATGACGTGTTACTGCTACAGTGATGATGTTACTGCTACAGTGATGACATGATACAGCTACAGTGATTACATGTTACTGCTACAGTGATGACATGTTATTGCTACAGTGATGACATGTTACGGCTGCAGTGATGACGTGTTACTGCTACAGTGATTACATGTTACTGCTACAGTGATTTTCAGTTGCTCTTTCAGTACCTCTTCTTTATTATCAGCTTTGGGTCATCAAAGTCTTCATACTGGCCTCGTGCAGGTTTCGTGTTTTTATTTTTATACTGGCCTCGTGCAGGTTTCGTGTTTTATTTCTATTTTATCGTAATTATTATTATTATTTTTTTATTTTGTTGTCATATCAGCGTGCCACATCATCCTTTTTAACGCAGCCGACTTTGTATTTTTAGGGAATTTTTTAAGAAAAACTTTCCTCCTACAGTTTTTATCTGATTTCTTTTATTTTTGGTTTGAGGCATCTTTAGGGGAAACAGGACAACTCCCACCCGGACAACCCCCACCCGGACCACTGCCACCCAGACAACTGCCACCCGAGCAAACTCCCACCCGAACAACTCCCACCCGTGCCAACTCCCACCCATGCAAACTCCCACCCGCACAACTCCCATCCGGCTTTTTGAAAGAAAAAATATATATTTATACACACATTTATTTAGCAATTAGCCTAGAACAAAAATATATTAACTTATATTACACTCTTGTCCAAAACCGATGTCCGTGTGACAAATCCATGACTTCTACATGTGGATATTATGCGAAATCCCACGAAGGTAGTCGATAATATGTCGATTCGCATAGTCCGCTGCAATTGTTGCGATTCTTCGTCAAATCTAGGGCAAAATTTATACCTCTTACAGGGCGACTCCGGGCAAATCCTTCTAATCCAGGCTGTAATCCATCACACACCAGAGTCGATGGCTAATTGAAAAATGCACAATCTTTCCGTAATCCATCACACACCGGAGTCGATGGCTAATTGAATAATGCACAATCTTTCCGTAATCCATCACACACCGGAGTCGATGGCTAATTGAAAAATGCACAATCTTTCCGTAATCCATCACACACCGGAGTCGATGGCTAATTGAATAATGCACAATCTTTCCGTAATCCATCACACACCGGAGTCGATGGCTAATTAAAAAATGCACAATCTTTCAGTAATCCATCATAATTAATACAGACATAATTGCGTGATTGATCACCGTGTCTCAAAAGAAGCCAATTACATCTGATTCAAGTTCATACGACTTCAGTAGGCAATTGATGATTTGGCATAAAAGAAGTAAATTGCAACTGATACAAGTTCAGACGACTTCTGTACGTGGTTGATCATTCTGCCTCAACACAACCAATTGCAATTAAACGGGAGGGAATTGGTACCCTAACTTGTCGAATATTATACGGGTGGGAGTTGGCCGGGTGGGAGTTGGTCGGGTGGGAGTTTGCACGGGTGGGAGTTGGCACGGGCGGCAGTTGTCTGGGTGGCAGTTGGCTCGGGTGGCAGTTTTCTGGGTGGCAGTGGTCCGGGTGGGGGTTGTCCGGGTGGGAGTTTGCGGGTGGGAGTTGTCCTAGACTCATCTTTAGGTGGGTCGGGCATACAGCTTGTGCTATTTGACTCGACTTGAGAATTTTTGATTGGGGGGGGGGGGGGGGGGTTTGATGAAAATACCTCAAAATGCATCTTCTCCTACACTTTTGATCAGACATCATTTATTTTGGGGCTGAGGCATGCCTAGGCTGTCGTGAATACGGCCTGTGCTTTTTGAATCTATCAGCGAATTTTGGGGGAATTTTTGAAGAAAAATTCAAAATGCATTTCCTCCTACAGTTTTAATCAGATTTCATTTATTTTTTATATGAGCCGTCTCTAGGGATCATGCATACTGCTTGTGCTTTTTGAGTGAATTGGAAAACTTTTGAATTTTTTCGTAATTTTTGAAAAAAAAAATAAAAGAATCTCCTCCTACAGCGGATAAACGCAAGTTAAATGAACTTGCGCAGTAGTCCGATTTAACAACCGCGCATCGCCGCAAGTTATATAAACATGCGCAGTGGTCCAAAATAAACACCGCGCATCGATTCAAGTTAAATAAACATGCGCATTGCTTCGAAATGTGAACAGCGCATCGAAGGAAGTTAAATAAACATGCCAACTGGTCCAAAATAAGCACCGCGCATCAACGCAAGTTAAATAAACATGCGCACTGGTACGAAAAAAGAACCACGCATCGACGCAAGTTGAACAGACATGCGCAGTGGTCCGAAATGCGAACCGTGCATCAACGCACTGGTCCGAAATAGAGCCAAGTTAAATAAACATGCACACTTGTCCTAAATGCGAACCGCACATCGACACAAGCAAAATAAGCAAGCACACTGGACCAAACTGAGCACCGTGCATCAACGCAAATTAAATAAACATGCGCACTGGTTCGAAATGCGAACTGGGCAGTAACGCAACTTGAATAACATGCGCACTATTCAAAATAAGAATTGCGCATCAGCACAACTTAAATAAACATGGGCACTGGTCCAGAATAAGAACCGCGCATCAACTCAAGTTAAAGAAATATGCGCATTGGCCTGAAATAAGAACCGCGCATCGACGGACGTTAAATAAACATGCGCAGTGGTTCGAAATCGAATCACGCGCCAACGCAAGTTAAATAAACATATGCACAGGTCCAAAATAAGCACCGCACATAAACGCAAATTAAATATGCGCATTGATCCGTAAAAAAGAACCGCGCATCAACTTAACCCAAAGAAACACGCGCACTGGTCTGAAATGAGAACCACGCATCAACACAAGTTAAATAAACATGCGCAATGGCCCGAAATGCGAACTGGTCCAAATTAAGCACCGCACATCACCGCAAGTTAAACAAACATGCGCACTAGTCCGAAAAAGAACCAGGCATCGACGCAAGTTGGATAGACATGCGCAGTGGTCCGAAATGAGAACCGCGCATCAACTCAAGTTGAATAAACATGCGCAGTGGTCCGAAGAAAGAACCACGCATCGACGCAAGTTGAATAGACATAAAAGTCGGGCATCGACGGGACTGAAATAATATGCGTACCGGGCCGAAATGGAAATCGCGCGTCAACGCAAGTTATATGAACCTGTGCCCTGGTCCGAAATGCGAACCGCGCATCAACGCAACCTAAAGAAACATGGGCACTGGTCAGAAATGCGAACCGGATATCAGCGCAAGTTAAATAAACATGCACACTTGTCAGAAATGCGAACCGCACATCGGCGCAAGTTAAATAAACATTTGCACTGGTCCAAAATGCGAACCACGCATCAACATAAGTTAAATAATCATGCGCACTTGTCCAAAATGCGAACCGCGCATCAACGCAAGTTAAATAAACATGTGCACTGTTCCCAAATGAGAGCCGCGCATCAACGCAAAGTAAATAAACATGCAACTTGTCTGAATAAGAACGGCGCATCGAGGCAAGTTAGGTAAATATGCGCATTGATCCGAAATGCGAGCGTTGTTCGAAGGTATCTATGGCAGACTATTCAGTCTATCAGAGATACACAAAATCTGTTTCCTATTTCCTGGGAAACATATCTTTGTATGCATATGTCAGTCTATGTTCTGGTCCGCTGTTAAATTGATTATTGAACTAGCTCTTTGCCGTCTCATCTTTTGAAGCATAATTTTTCAGGGAAATTCCCTTGCTCATTCACGCTGGAATTGGTCTTATTGCTTTTCGTAAGCTGGGACCTTGTCCTTGGACAAAATTGTTTCTTTTTTGAGATTTCATCCGGGAAAACTCGTTTTTGTGTATTTAAATTATGAAAAAGTTACGTTCAGAAACAAAGTTCTTCAGTTTTTGTCCTTTTTTTAGACCAGCCGACTCTGTCGGGTGGTCTTGTGCAATCACCGGTGGGGTAGGGAATTTGCAATATAGCGACGTGTAAAAAGGCGTACAGTGAAACCTGCCTGTCCGTGACCATCTCAAAGACCCCAGGGTTCGCGCTGGGTTCTCAGGAAAGTGAGTCAAAAAAGAAAAGTGTGACAAGAAAAGTGGGTCCAGAAAGACTCGGTGGGTTCGGAAAAAAGTGAGTCATTTCGTAAAAAATGTCCAAAAACTGGACAAAAATCCCGCCAACGCGAACCCTGGACCCGGATAAAAAATACAATATAAACTCTGTGATGGCCACTTTCAAACCTGGATCAAAGGTTAACAATAAATCCTATAGTATAAGCCCAGTTTATAGTGACCACATTCCACATTGTGACACATACACCTGGACTATATACGAACTGAGGATTAAGATACCCACAGCTCAGGTTACGTACTTCCCCCTTTCAGAAATAGAATAAGGGTGTTACTTAGCCCGACATCCAGACACATCAGATATATATTAATACACATTTATATAAGGTAAAAGTCTTTTAATTCCGAATAGCCTTCCTTCATACGTCACTTTTGTTTCTCCATTTCGTGACACAACTATAGCCTTCGTTCCTTCATACGTCACTTTTGTTTCTCCGTTTCGTGACACAACTATAACCTTCGTTCCTTCATACGTCACTTTTGTTTCTCCGTTTCGTGACACAACTATAACCTTCGTTCCTTCATACTCACTTCTGTTGCTCTGACCATTTTTTCAGGTGTTCATTGTACCCCGATTATTTTGATTAGTTTTCCTCGGGGAATAGTGTCAAATGCGTTTTTGAAATCGTTGAACAAAATAAAGCTTAAAGGTTCTTATCTTTGACTTGTGGTGATTCTTCCTGGTCTGCCCCCGTTGTGGTTCCATCTGAGGTGAAGATCGGACGGATTTTTATTCAAGATCATTCAGTTTTATGTTTTGGCAGCTATGGAGCACAGACCTATACCTTGGTAGTTTCCAGCGTTGGAAAGGTCACTAGAGCTTGGGTAGTCATAGCAAACCACTGTTCTGGTTTTTTGTCCCCCGCCGGGGGACTATAGTTTTCGGGTTTGTCTGTCCGTCTGTCTGTCGACACCTTTTTTGTTAACACACTCAAGCCTACATTTTTCCACCGATTGTTAAGATATTGTATCTATTGGTAGTACTGGAACAAACAAGGATCGGTATTGTAAATGAGCCATATCGGCCCAAGGACATTGGCCCAGCTGAACTTCACAAATTTTCACAACTCTTACATACTGGAATGAGTTTGTTAACACACTCAAGCCTACATTTCTGCACCGATTGACAAGATATCTTAACTGTGAGTAGTATTAGAACCAACAAGGTTTGGTATCGTAAATGAGCCATGTCAGCCAAAGGACATTGACCCAGTTGAACTTCACAAATTTTCACAATCCTTACTCAGTTGAATGAGTTTGTTAACACACTCAAGCCTACATTTCTGGATCTACTGTTGAAATCTTTTAGATATAGGAAGTATTGGAACAACAAAGGTCGGTATTGTAAATGAGCCCTGTCGGCCCAAGGACATTGACCCAGTTGAACTTCACAAATTTTCACAATCCTTACTCAGTTGAATGAGTTTGTTAACACACTCAAGCCTACATTTCTGGATCTACTGTTGAAATCTTTTAGATATAGGAAGTATTGGAACAACAAAGGTCGGTATTGTAAATGAGCCCTGTCGGCCCAAGGACATTGGCCCAGCTGAACTTCAGAAATTTTCACAACCCTTACATACTGGAATGGAACACACTCAAGCCTACATTTTTTGAAACAATTGCCAAATGTTATACACATAGCTAGTATGGGTGGTAACAAGAATTGGTATTGTAAATGAGCCATGTTGGCTTAAGGACATTGGCCCAGCTGGAATTTTAAAATTCACGAACATGATACGAAAGATTGTAGTCCAACCTAACAAAATCAAATACCGGGATTGTACACCGGCGGGGGACATAGTCAGTTTCACTGACCCACTTGTTTCTTTTGCCATGAAGGAGAGCCTCATTGCAGAAATCTAGAATTTCTTGATCGAGTTCACATCTTTTCAGTACATCAGGTATTCAGTCAGCTCCGCATGGCCTGCCCTCATTTAGTACAGCTTTAGCCTTACAGCACGCTTCAGGCGAACAGACCACCCTCAACTACTTCACCTGCTACTTCCAGCTACTTCACCTGATCTGATGAACTTCCTTCCACTGACGTCAGTCCTGTATCCTTTCCTCCCCTGTATGTACTTCAATTGACCTGTTCTGATGAACTTCCTTCCACTGACGTCAGCCCTGTATCCTTTCCTCCCCTGTATGTACTTCAATTGACCTGTTCTGATGAACTTCCTTCCACTGACGTCAGTCCTGTATCCTTTCCTCCCCTGTATGTACTTCAATTGACCTGTTCTGATGAACTTCCTTCCACTGACGTCAGTCCTGTATCCTTTCCTCCCCTGTATGTACTTCAATTGACCTGTTCTGATGAACTTCCTTCCACTGACGTCAGCCCTGTATCCTTTCCTCCCCTGTGTTTACTTCAATTGACCTGTTCTGATGAACTTCCTTCCACTGAAGTCAGTCCTGTGTTCTTTCCTCCCTTTATTTTCTTCCGTTGACCTGATCTGATGAACTTCCTTCCACTGATGTCAGTCCTGTTTCCTTTCCTCCCCTGTATGTACTTCCGTTGACCTGTTCTGATGGACTTCCTTCCACTGACGTCAGTCCTGTATCCTTTCCTCCTCTGTATGTACTTCCGTTGACCTCTTCTGATGGACTTCCTTCCACTGACATCAGCCCTGTATCCTTTCCTCCCCTGTATGTACTTCCGTTGACCTGTTCTGATGGACTTCCTTCCACTGACATCAGCCCTGTATCCTTTCCTCCCCTGTATGTACTTCCGTTGACCTGTTCTGATGGACTCCCTTCCACTGACGCGGTTTATTACGTTTCATTCAAGCTTGTTTTGGTTGTTTCTTTCCGCTTTTCCATTTTCTAAAATTCTGTTGTGATCCTGCTCTGTTATCGTAGTTTTTGTAGGAGTTTTCGATACCCTGAATGATTTTAGGCCCCAACCCTACAGGGTTGGGGCCTATAGACCTGGGGTGTCTGTCCGTCCGTCTGTCCGTCCGTCATCGCTTTTTTGTACAAGCGATATCTCGAGAACGCAGAGGCCTAGAGACTTGATGTTGGGCTCATTTGAAAGGTCTCGACTTGTAGATGTGCCTTTTGGCCATTTTGGCCAAATTCGATCACGTGATCTTGGCCAAATTGGCCAAAAACGCAAAAAATCGACTTGTGTTTGTACAAGCGATATCTCGAGAACGCAGAGGCCTAGAGACTTGATGTTAGGGTCAGTTGAAAGGTCTCGTGTTGTAGATGTGCCTTTTGGCCATTTTGGCCAAATTCGATCAGGTGATCTTGGCCAAATTGGCCAAAAAACGCAAAAATCGACTTGTGTTTGTACAAGCGATATCTCGAGAACGCAGAGGCCTAGAGACTTGATGTTGGGCTCATTTGAAAGGTCTCGACTTATTGATGTGCCTTAAGGCCATTTTGGCCAAATTCGTTCACGTGATCTGCTAAATTTTCGGGGTAAAAAAAAAGATTTTCCGCCAGCCAGTATCATTGTTTTTCAAAGTTTTGAGCAGAAGTAGGACATTTATTTTTCTTGGCCTAAACTGGCCAACAGGTTCAAAACCATAGACGACCCCTTACAATTTTGGGGTCGTTAGGGCCTGTTAGTGTTCACTGAATACTTGTATTTGATTGACTTGGACTTGATAAAAAATTTTGGCAGCTTCGACAACCTTATCTCTTGCTAGTTACATTCTTTTATCATCCATGTATTTCTTGTTTCAGCAGATCGTAACACTGGCAAGATTTGCCATTTCTTGATGTGTTCGATAAATTTAGCATTCTTTTAGCAGACGTTTCTTCTTCATCAGTAAATGCGCAGAATTTATTTCTCACTGCAGTTGTACACTTCGCTAGCCTTTATGTACCTTCGCCCATTTTTTCCAATCGGATTTATTTTCCTCGCTTAGGACTTGCCACTTGCACATAAACTTAGTCTGGACTGTGCAGACACTATGGTGTAGTCAGATCGTACCGTAGAAAACATGTCATATACCTGTGTGTGTTCCTCCACTCCCTTCCTGCCATGATATGATCATTTTGATACTTTCAGGCTTTTGGAGAGTCCATAGTCTTGACTTTTCCTCTGGAAAGACGTGTCCCGTGGCATTAGGTTCTCCTCTAAGAACTCCGCAACATTCTCCCCATTTCCGTTGGTTTCTTTATGAAATGTAAATTTTGGAGGATCAGAACCTGTTCTTACTTTGGAGTCACCTAAAACAATCAGTACGTTTTGTGCTGGTGTGGTACCGGTACCTATGGCCTGCTATTCTTCATGACCATTATCAACTGTTTCTTCATTGTGTAGAGTGAGCATGACTAGGGAGATACACCAGAGTAAATGTGACTAAGGGGTTACAATATGAACGTATACTGATTGAGCGGATTAGGACTGCCAGGGGTGTATAATTAAGCGTAACTATGGCCTGAAACTAAGGCCTAGAAAAGGTTTAGGTGGACTAAGGTGTTAAGTAGTCGCACTAACTGGGAGGAAAATGTTGGTTTGGGTCAAGAATAGAAATTGACTGCGTTTTAAAATAGAATGAATTGACTAAGGTATAAAACTGGTACTGACTGACGTGCGGTGACCGGAGACAGAAGGTCCTCCAGGTGTTCCCCTCCATTTGTGGTGGACTTTAAAACGACCGAATTTGGACAGAATCTCCAGTCCCGAAAAACTGACTTCTTTGGCAGTGTATGAATTTTGGTCCCTCACCCCCCCCCCCCCCTCCCAAAAAAAAAAAAATAATAATAAATGAAATAAAATAAGAAAAGGAAAAGCTGGTACATTTTCTTCTTTGTGTATCGCGGTGCTTTATGGGCAATCAGGTGAATTGTCACTCAGTTTATGAATTACTATTTTCGACATTGATGACGCTCACCCAGGTCTGAAGGTATTAGCCGGCAGTGGTGTGTCACCTTGGGTTAACCGGAAGTCGCTAGTTAACGTGGAAATCGTTCGCGTTAAGGAAATGTTCCGAGAAAGAAAAAGAACTTGAAGGAACGGGAATAAGAATAAATATGAAAATTTGCAATTTATTCCAAATGCCTACATGGTGTGAATCCTTGAAAAAAAAATTGGCGTATAAATTTGTTGTACACACATGTCATAGTGTGGTGGAACTTATTGCTAAAACACAGTCAGGCCATTGTAACTAAGTCGTGTGGTGGTGTGACTGCAGCACCCCTTTGGTACAATGTATTGATAACGAAACCAAGTCGGTATACAGCGCTTCACCTTCACGCAGAGTGTTACTTTTCCATTCCATATATAGACATCAAATGGGGCCTGCTTTCTTGCTTAGAGTTCATGCACGTCGTGTTCTTATTGAATAACTAGTTGGGTTTTTTCTCGAAACACTTTCAGTCTGTCCTTTGAGATAACGCGGGTCTAGACAAGCGTTGCATCCAGATTTTACTTTTTTATTTACAGTTGAATGTACAGAATTTGCTTGAAATAGTCTGGATACTTTAGGTTGCCAGAGACTTTAAAACTGAGTCGTTTTAACAATGAAAAAAAAAACTATCCTGAGAATGACAAAGAAAACAGGAAATAAC